>JADRCH010007179.1:0-13555 GCA_019843965.1 Rhynchomys soricoides
GGGGGGGGATTTGTTCTGAAGCAGTACTCTGATTGCAGCCTTTTGTGGACATAAACTGACAATCAGCCTGCTTGTGCTTCATGAGTTCTGAGATTTCATGTGTATACTCTTATACTTAAATCTCATCAGGCTTCTCATCCTCATTGTTTATAGGTGATCAGCCACTTTTTTCTACAGGATTTGTGGCCAACTCTCAAATTAATGAGATTGCAGTTATGAAGTACTAGCATGGTTGAAAATGGTCATTATAGAGGAAGAACAAGAGACTGTGATCCTGTATAATCTGAAATATGGCTGTCTTCTGCCCTCATTTCAGTTGTCTATATTGAGGCCCAGGACTGTAAATAAAATCATTTATTATATGAAATCATCCCCTTTCTCCAACCATATGGCCAGGCAGCCTATAAGGGGAAACAGGGGCAGCTCCTTAGCCAGACAGCTGTGTCTGGGTCCTCTGCTGACTGACATAATGGTATGTCCAAGATTTTCAGGAGTGAACTTCTCCTCTTCTCAGATGTTAGTCCAGATTATACTTGCCATTCCAGTTTCATCCTTGTAGGTATTTTCTGTTAAGATCATAATAAATAACTGACCAGGTTTCTTCCACTAAACATGATTCAAGTGGTTTGGTACTATAATGGGACTCACAAAACTCAAACATTTATGCTACCTATAACTCCATTGATAATAGCGGATATATTTGCTACCTTACATTCCTTCACTAAGGAAATTAAAAAAAAAAAAAAATAGGTTCTGTTGCAGATGAAACAGGCCAAACTTGAAAATGTTCTTTTCAGTTAATTATGTCATCTACCACAGACTGCTCACCTGCTTCCGTTTTATGGTGCATTCATTCACAGATTCTAGTTCCACACAGAACTTAGAATTTGAGAGGTTTTTTTATTATTCCTTTAATTGTTCCATGACTTATTTCAATCATGGGGGAGGCAGCAAGCTGAACTTTGTTAGCATATTCACAGCTGCAAGTGAGGTAATAAGTAATAAAAATGTAAGATTAATTAATACATTTTCTTCTCTGGTGAGTAAACAGTAATTCTATTGAAGATTAAATTTTCATATTTTTGCATGGCTTAATAACTCCTTTTTATTATGGAACTTCATTAGCCTTTCAGTTTGTTGTAAAAATTTTATCTGAGAGAGAACAGATGACACTTTTCCTTTTTAATGTTCCTGGAACATTTTGCTTCACATGATGATAATCTAGTTACATCCAGTTTCCTGCAAATGTCATAGCTTTGTTCTTGAAAGCTGAGTAAAACTTTAGTGTGTGTGCTCGCACATGTGTGTGTGTGTGTGTGTGTGTATGTATATATATATTTCCTGTTCACTTGGTGATGATACCCTAAATTTATTGTATGATTCTGTTATTTTTTATTCCATGCTGAACATAAAAATGCATCTTTATGATAAGTTCCTTTAAATTTTTTGTTTATGTAGTTAAAATGTGTATAAATATATAATACAGTGCCTCTATTTTATGGATTTTAAACTGCTTTTCTGTTTCCATAGTGGATAGACTAATTTAAACTCCCATCAGCAGTTTTCTCTTTAACTCATATCTTTGCCAGAAGTTTTTTATAACTTTCTCACTGAGATAAGCTAAATTCTAAATGGAGTATATTAAGTTCCCCTGATGTCTCAAAATGTTTAACTTTTTCATATTTTTGTGAGGCGTTTGTATTTCGCCATCCAGTTACCATCTTACTAAATTGTTTGTGCTTTGCTGTGCATGTTTACAGTTATTTGAACAGTTTCCATACTAATCCACTGTGATATGAATTAATGGTAAAATTTTTTCTACTATTTTGTGATCACTTCATTCTAGTTGTCACTTTAGTATACAACTAAAAATTTCCTTGGTTGTTGATCATTTGTTGTGATGTGAATTTATCTTTGTGAACTCCCTTAGGAAGTACTATCTTGTCTAGTTCACTTTAATGTTGGTAGCCATCACCTTTATCAGTTAATTCTTTAGGGATGACAGTATGGTACTTCTCTAATTCTAAAGCTCCTTTGGCACTTACTTCCTGAAATTCTTTTCAGTCAACTATTTTTGTTATCCTTTAATTTATTTTTTATTTGCTGTCTTGACATAGTAATAAATAATATCCACAGTATTGCTCTATTAATGTTGAGCCTCTTCTGTATGTAGGACTTGTAAATTTTATTTTTTTAGTATCATTTCTTTCTATCTTTTTCAGTTGTTATTGAGAAATATTCATGAAATTGTTTATATGTCTTTAAAGAATTGGTTTTCATTTGTTCTTTTTTATAAAATTAATGCATTTTTATATTTATTTTCAAAATACATTTATTTTCCACTTGCTGCTTCTCTGTTTTGAAGTGGAAATTTCTGGTTTCTTTGGAGACTTAGTTGTGTCATGTGATTTTTTTTCTGGAAACTGTCTTAGGAGAGGATATTTTTGCTGAAACAGACATATGGGAGGATGTTTTGCTGAGAACAGACACGTGGTGTTTTTTGGGAAGCTGCCTGGAAAAAGAATCAAGTGATGTTTTGCAGAGCAGACACTTGAGAGAACACCTGGTGTTTGGAAAGGGTATTAAATAAAACCCCAACAGATAGTGGACAACGTGTATGGTATTAGTATGCCTTACCATTCTTTGCTGGTCATCTTTGGTCTTTGCTGATGCTGGTCTTCACTGATGACACTGTATGGTATTGGTTCACCTTGCCATTCTTTGCTAGTCATCCTTTGTAGGGACTTCCTAGAAAGAAACACACCAAAATAACAAAACAAAACAAAACAAAACAACCTTCTGGTGGTATTCCCACAGCTTCTTTCTACTTCTGTAGACTTGGGCCTATTGGCAGAGCCTTGTGCTTTCTCTAAATCAAACTGCTGTTGCAGATTCATGAATGGTGTTGGTGAGTAGATCAAGCTACTGCTTCTGATTCATGTTAACTAATCTGATAATATCCTGACAAAACACATTGGATTTGCCCTAAAGAACTATTTCTAAACAGGTTCATATCCTCCCTTTGCCCTATTAACCTTTCCACTACCTCTGGTGGGTTATGGACTAGAAGAGAGGTTAAAGTAGTTAAGTACCCATATTAAAGTAGGTTTTGAAAAATATAACCCCATACTGTTTATTTTTGTATTAATTCTCTAATATTTTAAATTCACGGTCTCTATCAGATAAGTTTTCCTTACATACATGTTTTGTTTCAAATCAATATCTGTCTTTGTGTCTCACACTGGCCTGGGAGTGCCAATGAGGTTGAGGCTGCTGTTGAAATCCAGTTACTGTCTGTAACTCCAGTTCTAGGAAATCCAGTCCCCTGCACTATAAACATGCAGTATATTTACATACAGGCAGGCAAAACACTTGTCCACATAAAATAAAATTAAATTAAATATTTTTAGAAGAAAACTCTATGATATGAATATTACCATAAAAGATACTACACTAAGATGCCATGCTGTTCATTTATTCACCTCTCTCCATATCTTAAGATACCTTGTCTTTCTAAAGGCTTAGCTTTGCTTTTTCCATATAATCACATAGTTTGAAACATTCAGCATTTATCCTCTTTCAAATAGCCTACTTTCACTTATCTATATTCATGACTTAGCAGTTTCTTTCTTTTTATCACTAGATATTATTCAATTTTATGGATGTTGCAGAGGTTGTTTATTCATTCATCTACTAAAGAACATCTTGATTTATTCAACATTTGGATGAAGGTTTTGTATGGACATAGCTTCTAAATGATGTAAACACTGAAGAGTTCAATTGCTAGAAAATATGATGAATACATTTGATTTTGTAAAGTACTATCAAACTGTCTTTCAAGGATGCTGTACAATTTTATATCAACACTAAAAAAAAATAGGGAGTTCTCTTGTTTCTTTAATTCTCATCATTTTACTTGTATGTATTTAGGATTTTATTCATTTTATTAAGTATATAATTATATAGGTAAAAATACTCTGATCCAGATGTTCTCTTATCCATATATGTATTTCAATGTATTGCAAGAAACAAATTCAATTAATTTATATTACCTACTTTTAGATATAGATTTGTCCATAATATTCCTTCATTTTATTGGTTACAAGTAATTGTTATTAATAGTATATTTGGTATTTTATACTAGGAATTTAGGTCTTCTTTTTAATGTAGCTGGAAGTTATCCTTGTTATATTAAAATGCTGGCTTCTATTGTTTTAGTATTTTTCTATTAATGTATACAATCTCACTTATAACTATTCTAAATTACATCATTTTTGATAATTTGCTCTTTTGTAATTTCATATTAAAAGACAGCTTAAATGATTGCATTAGATTGTTTTCTTATATATGTGTTCTTTGATACACATTTTCCTGTTTCATTGGACGCAAGTACTGATGAATATTTAACTTTAAATTTAGTTTAGTTTAGTTCCTAATGTTTTATTTTAATTTTCTCTAGAATTATTGTTTCACCTATGTATTCTTTAGTAATATTTTATCTAATCTCAAAGTATTTTAGGATTTTCTTATTACTAATTTTATCATTTAATATATAAATTCTGCTGCATCCTTGTAGCATATTTTGTATGACTTATAGTCTTTAATTTCATGATGTGTTTGAAATGGGACAGGATGTCATCTATCTTTGTGTATATATTATTCACAAATACACATTATAAATACAACCTATATTTTAATTTTTTACATTGAATAATTTACAGGTACACAAAGACGTTTATTTTTATATTTTTGAAAATAATTTTATACAGTATACTCTCTTTCCCCTCTCCCAACTCCTCCAAGATCCTTGACATCTCCCCTCCCATTAAATGCAAACTGTTTTATTCCTTAGAAAATAAATAGGCATCTAAATAATAATAATAATAAAGTACATTGTTTCTTTTTATCACTAAATATTATTCAGCTGCATGAATGTTCCAGACAAATTAGAATAGGACAAAACACACAAATAAACAGAACCAAAATAAAAGCACAAGAAACACATAAATATAGACAGACACACATTTGCACCAACAGAAATTCCAAAAAGACACAAAATCAGAAATTATAATATATAAGGAAAATACCTTTAAGGGGGAAAAAAAACTAAAGACAAAGCACTGTGAAATTGGACAACAGCAAAAACAAAACAAAAACAACAACAAACAAACCAAAAACAAAAATCACACAAAATACCACCAAATTTGTTTTCTATTGGCCTTCTACATGGGATCTGCCCTTAAGTGTAGTTGTAGAACTAGTGAGACTCCTTTGGAGAAAACTAAAGTTTCCTTTGCAATCAGTTATCAATTGGAGATAGTGTCTAGATTAGTAATGGAGAGGGGGTTTGTGTCCACTTTTTTTCTCAGCACTGGGACTACATCTGACTTAGACCTTTATGTGCTACTATAGTCTCTAAGTTATGCATCAGTCATGTTATGTCTAGGAGGCTTTCTTCCCTTGTTTCATTGGTGATTCAATGAGGATGAAAGACCACGGAATCAAAGCCTTAAATACACATATAGATATTAATAGTTGATAGTGGTTAAACTATCTACTGTGATCAATAAACTGTACTGTGATCAATTAATTTTCTTTTGTTTGGTTGGCTTTTTGTATAATTTCTTTGAGATTGTAAGTACATCATTTCTCCCTTCTCTTTCCAACCCCTCATGCACCCACCACCCACTTTCTTTCAAATTTGATTTTTAATTGTTGTTATATATGTTTGTGTATATGTATATATTCTATATGTACACACACACACACACACACACACACATATATATATATATATATATATATATATACATGTTTTCACATACATAAAAAAAACCCACTCAGTCTAAATAACATTGTATGTATATGCTTTCAGGGATGACCATTTGGTATATTCAACTATTGTGCCACAGTGTGTCTGTGGAGGTCAGATGATATTTTGTGGGAGTTTGTTCTCTCCCTCCAACATGTCAGTTCCAGGAATGGGACTCAGATGCACAGACTTGTGAGACAATTGTCTTTAGCCTTTAGCCACCTTACTGGCCCAATTCTTTTTTATTTTTCAGATAGAACAAGAGAGCACTCAGTTAATGCATTAGTGACAATGCTATTACAACATAGGCTCAAAATTCAGTTTTCTTTATCTACTAAGATGTCTGTTATGAGGAGATTTAGGGATGTAGGTGTAATGAACACATATACTGCACATTATACCTCTATTCTGTTTGTATAAGAATTTGGGAAAGTGTAAATATGTATTTATTCACCAGATGTAATTGTGGTCTCAGAGATTTTCTGGTGAAAAACTTACCTTTTCTAGTTATTTCAAAACTCTGGTTGATTGGTTCAACTGAGCTGTTCTGGCTGAATCTTCTCTCCAAGCTGACTGATTCAAATTAGCTTCTCTTGGCATCTGAAATTTTGATCTACTTGGCCTCAACCTAACTCTGGCTATCTATTCTAATCTTCTGGATCCTTCTCATTCTTCATTCTCTGGTTTGTTTTGTTTTCACCTGCAACCAATCTCTGTAAAACTGCCCCTGAAAATCTCCCTCTCCCTTCTCTGATGCTGCTGCTGCTCTCCAGAGAGGAGATGTCACCTATCCCACATTCAAAGTACATAACTAAGATAATTCTATAGTAATGTCTACACATTACATAAGAATTGGAATTATCAGACAGTATTAGTACTAAAATCCAGTTCAGTCAGTGTAGTGAGTACTTGGTGAAATTTCATAGTCTAAAAATAATTATTCCTAATATTGTGAAGGTTAATACTTCCTTCCACTGGATTGTCCACTAACTATAATATAGAGTAATCTAGGAGATAACCTTACAGAAAGTAGAATAAGCCTCTCAGCATGTCTGCTTTCTGTAAGGCATTACCTGATTAGGGTAATAGAGGTAGAATAACACTATGGAACCATCCTTCCACTGGCTGGGGTCCTGGACTATATAAAATACAAGGTGAAAATAAGCGTTCAGTGCTCTCTGTTTTTGAGTGCACATGCAATGTGAACAGCTAGCCTCTTGCTTCTGACACCATGTTATTCTCAACTATTGCAAAGTCTTTCCCATCGTGATAGACTGATTCCCCGAAAACTATAAGCCAGAATAAACATCTCGTCCTTCAAATTGCTTCTTGCCATGTATTTAGTCACAGAAATGAGAAAAATAACAAATCAATCATCTTTCCTTTTTCATGGAAAGTAACACAGTGACAGCTCTAAAACGATCACTTATAAACAGTGACCAAATGCACTATGTCCAGTAGATGAGATAGCTACTTTGCCTTCCCCAGTAGAATGTTTTACTTCAGAGTATCTAAGATTTAATAACAGTTAAGATTCTGGTTTTGTTCTTACTTCAGTTCTTTAATCTGAGTTGTACTATTTGAGGCTCTGCTGCCATTTTATTGTTCTACAATTTTCCCTCAGCAACCTCCATAATCAACAACACTATTACTACTAAAAATCTCAACTTCCAGATACTATATATCTATATATCTATCTATCTATATCTATCTCTCTCTCTCTCTCTCTCTCTCTCTCTCTCTCTCTCTCTATTCAGGATATTTACATTTATAGACTTACTTTGTCATACCTTTCAAATGATTTCTGAGTGCTCACAAAACTCCAACAACTTCCAATGATACTAGCATAGAAATCATATATTCAGTTACTTATAGACAAAATGAGCAAAAGCAAATTGTTATCAACTGAGTGTGTGCCTCTGAACTAGAATGCTGAACTCCTAAGTTGTCCATGAATCCTAGCTCCAAATAATGAGGAAGGTGGAGCCCCAGATGGCCATCTCTTGTCAACAAAGAAGCATCTGGTACTGGGACTGAGTTATATCCAAGTGATTTGTTAGCCACAAGTGTTCCATGGAAATCCTCAAACAACCCAGTGTGTTGCCAAGATAATAGGTTGCTCTCTAAAAATGACACCAATGGATTCACTGTTAAAAATAACACCCATACAACTCATTGAACATGGAGAAGTTGAGCTGGTACCTACATAGAACTTTCACCACTATGTTCTAATGTCTTTGGTATGGAAAGTTAAGCTTTAGATTACCAAAGAAAAACACAAACACCAACCCAGCCACAAACCCTTTGATCTACAATCTGTCCTGCCTGCAAAATATGCTAGGGCAATGATGGCACAGAACTTGTGCGAGTAACCAACTAGTGTTGCTTGACATAAGGCCCATTACAGAAAATGAAATCCATACCCAACATTTCTTGGGTGGCCAAGAATCAGAGACTAAATAGCCCAGACATCTAGGGTAAAATCAAATACTACTTATCTTAAAAATATAACAATAAAATGACTACTAATGATATTCTATGCTCATAAACAGAGAGGTTTTTGTCTGCAGAAGATGGGAATAAATACAGACACATCTCACATCCAGGCATTGCACACAAACACACGGGGGGGGGGGGTTAGACAGACAGACCTTGGAACCAAACTCTACATGAAGTGTCTCCATCAAATCTCTCCATTCAGCACTCAGCGAACCCCATGGAAGAAAAGGCAGACAGAATGTAAGAACTAGAGGGGATGAAGGACATCAGAAGAATAAGGTCCCATGAACCAACTAAGCAAGGTGCATATGAACTCATAGAGACTGAGGCAGCAAGCACAGGGTCTACACAGATCTGCATTGGGTCCTCTACACACATACACACACACACACACACACACACACACACACACATACACACACTCTATAGCTTTTAGTTTAGTACTTTTATGTGACTCTTGAATGTGTGAATGAATGAGTGGGGTCTCTGATTCATGTGCCATCTCCTGGGGCTCTCTTTCTTCTCTTGGTTTACTTTTTCTGACTTTGATGTGATGGCATTTGTTTTATCTTCTTAAATTTAGTTTTGCTAAAACACTATTGAGAAAATTTTAAATGCATTTATTTTTTTATTTTTATGTGTGTGGGTTTTTTCTTGTTTGCCTCTATACCTGTGCATTATGTGCATGCAGTGTCCTTGGAGACCGGAAGTGGGCATCAGATCCCCTGGAACTAGTGTAACAACAGATAGTTTGGTTTTTTTTTTTTTGGAGGGTGGGTGCATGCTCCATCCTTGCTTCCTGCACCTCTGTCCATACTCCTTAATATCATTCAGATGCAGGAATAATAACTTCATGTTGGGAATCAGGAATTTGTGCTTTTGCTCATTATCTTATTCATTTAGCTTCAGTGAAAAAAATCAACTGCCTTATATGTTTGTAATGCAGTTCCAAGTGCTTAAAAGACTAATCCAGAGATGCTGACAGGACTAAGAACCAAGGCTGAACAGCTTGAGTCTCAGCAGAGAACATGGGACAAACATTCTATAGGACTGAGTTTACACTTTCTCATATGTGGGCTATAGAGAGGATAATGGGCATTTCCTAAGTGAGGTTCTGTGCTCTCATCAACTGATTCTCAACAAACACAAGCTCACTTCAATAGTCTCAACAAAGACGTGCTCTCAACCCCTGTCTCTTTCCACCTCATGTTGCCCTAAAGTTCCTTTGTCTACCAGAATTCAAGCTAGCTGTCTGTGCTATCATGGCAACTAGACTCTTTTTCCAAGCTGTATCTGCTTAGCTCACAGGCAGCTAAGCATCTCTATTAAGGCAGAAGACTTCTACTCAAGATTGAAGAAGGCTTCAGAACAGCAGAGGCAGGAGCAATGACAGGAGGTTACTTACCTATGTGTAGGCCATAAAGAGATCATCTGAAAGAAGCTTATCTTACCACCACCACATGCCCTTTCTTTTGTTTTTTATTTTGAGATGAGACAAGGTCTCATGTATCCCAAGCTAGCCTGCAATTCCCAGTGCAGTCAAGAGTGATTTTGAACTTGTACCTATGTATTTATGTATGTATGTATGTATGTATGTATGTATGTATGCCTTTTTACATGACAAGTGATGCCTCCCTCTATGAAGGGATACCTAGGTGGGGCCAACCTTCTCAGAGGAGAAGGGGAGGTAGGAGGGTCTCAACAGATGGTTGTTAACAGCCTAAAGGTTGCTGTGAATTGAATCTGGGTCCTCTGCAAGATCTACAAGTGCTCTTAACTACTCATGTATCTCTGTAGTCCCACCATGTTAATCTCTATGATAGAATTTTAGTTTTATATTTTAACAAAAATAACAAAGCAAAAGTCATACTTTTTATTTATAAAATGGTCAGATTTATTGATAACAGTTAATATCCCATACTTTTTTCACAATACTGTATCAATAAGGTTCTGTTAAACTAATACCAGAAACATAAAATCCGTTTTCATTATGCTATTTGTAAACCAATAATATATCTTCAACACCTACATATATCTGTACCATGAAAATGGATGTAATGTAATAGGTAGTACCTAATTTTCATGTTTAACTTTTGCATAAAAAAATTAAACAAATTGATGTGTTGAGCCTGATATAGCTGTTTTCTGAGCGGCTTGTTTAGAGCTTGGCATATACAGAGGCAGATGCTCGCAGCCAAACATTGGACTGAGAATGGGGTCCCCAATGGGGAAGTTAGAGAAAGGACTGAAGGAGCTGAAGGGGTTTGCAACCCATAGGAATAACAAGATTATCAACCAACCAGACCCCTTAGATCTCCCACGGACTAAACCACAAACCAAGGGGTACACATGGAGGAACCCATGGTTCCAGCTGCATATGTAGCAGAGGATGGCCTTGTTAGGCAACAATGGGAGGAGCGGCCCTAGGTCCTGTGGAGGCTTGATGCCCCAGTGTAGGTTAATGCTAGGTTGCTGAGGTAGGAGTGGTTGGGTGGGTAGGCACCTTCATAGAAGCAAGGGGAGGGAGGATAGGAGAGAGGTTTTCCAGGGTGGGGAACCAGGAAAGGGGATAACATTTGAAATGTAAATAAAGAAAATATCCAATAAAGAAAGAGAAAAAAGAAATTCTTAGCAAAGCTTAAATGTGTAGGTAACTTTTGGTCTTTGTAGTAATAAGAGACAACCTGATCAATTAGTACATATGGAAGAAACAAAATTACCATACCAGACAGGCAGTATGAGAATAAAACAGGACTGATGCCCTGTCCTCACTCCTTCATAGAAAATAAAGGCAGGTTTTGTCCATTTATTTCTTAATCATTTCAAAAGTATTAATCAACTAATAATTCTAGCACAAGTCCAAAGATTATTCAAAGATCAAATACAAGTGAGTTTTGAGCCTCTTTCATTTTGATCCTTGTATCTTATACTGGAATGGTAGAAGGTACTTGATCCATGCAGAATTCATGTTGAAGGTCAGTAATTATGTGTTATGGTAGAATTTGACATTTGAGTTCAAATTCACTATAGTCTTAAAATATAGGATGTCAAGGGAAAAGCCACTTTACTAATTTGAAATTCTTCCTACAACTGACTTAGTGACAGGTAGTGCTTGGATTTTATTTCCCTCGGCTTTTGCTACCTTCATCGTTGCTTCTAAAGGAAACATCTACACAGCTATTAAGTAGGGTGATCTGAAAGGAGTATAGTGTGTCCTAACAGCAGTAAGTATCTATAGAATTAACAGAAAATAGAATTGCTATTATAATGATGGCCTAAGATCTTTCTCCAGCCAGGTTCTTGATACCATCACATTAAATATTTTCCTTTTTTGGCTTTATTTTGTTTTGTTTTGTTTAGGTTTGTTGCAGTGCTGGGAATGACTCATGTGAAATAAGCACTCTACCATTCAGCTACTTTTTTTCTTTTTTACTAGTCAAAGAATTTTATTAGCCTTTTCCTAACTTTATTCCCAGGCTTCCTCATGTTAATTTGCCACAAAGAATGAATTATGTATAAGCGAAAATTGAAAGGAGGTGCAGTGTCCGGGGGCTTGGGCTTAAAAATATTAGAGATCTAGATTTTATCAGATCCATAATCAGCAAAAAGAATTTTAAAAGCAGTCATGATATAAAATAGCAGCTCCTGTAACTTCTGCAAGCGTCACCTTCGTCAGAAGTTTCTTCAATTCAGTTTGTCTCATTCTTAGAAGCCTCATCAAAATTCTCTACCTCTTCCTTCTTCTCCTTCCTCCTCCTCTTCCTCCTCTCCAGTAGCATGTGGTGCTTTTCCATCCACAGATTGTTTGGGCAGAGCTTCAGCCAGTTTCCTTAAACTAGTCAGACTGCCTACACCAAGCTCTTGAGGATTCTGGGAAGCATTTCAGTCAGCTGCTTTGACTTAGTGTGGCCTGTAATGGTGAAGGGGTTTGCTGCCAGAGACTCCTGAACTTTGGGGTCATTAAAATGGATCCCTGTTCCTTGGTTTGTAAACACATTCACTTCTTCCATACCAGAGATAATAACTTCTTTAAGAACTGCAGTTTTTTATCATCTGCTATGGCTGTTCTGTGAAATACATTAGTCTTTCTTCGAGAGGTTTCTTTCCCACCAATGCACACTTGTGCCTGCAGTTTGGCAAGTTTTTCCTGGTTCATGATTATTTCTTTCATCTTGTCAGAGTAGAAATGGGGCCTTGTGGGGGACTAAGGTTCACGCTCTGGGTGTTTCAGGCAGACCAGCTGAAATAAGGCACACACATGTGGGGACACAAGATGGCAGCTCGAGATACTTTTAAAATACCTTTCAGGTGATTGTATAAAACATCTAGTTTTTACTGTGTTCGCTGTTCAAAATGCACGGGACTTCTTGCTTTCCTGCTTCAAGTTCTGGAAATGGCCTCTGGCCTATTCATAACACTAAAGGAAATGTTTCCATCCTTGCTTTTAGTTTGTCAGCTCTGAAACTGTCTGTTGAGACAGTCACTTGCTCCCAGTTATCATAGATTCATCTAGCTCACCGCACCATGTAACTTCAACATCATCTCCTTTGCAGACCTCAGATTATCAAGCAACCTTGCTTCAACTTATATTTGACAGTTAATGCCATCAGACTACTTAGGCCATTGCCACCACATCTTTACAATTGTCATTTATTGAGATTTAGAAATTTAGCTATGATCCTATAAAGATATCATCTGCAGACTCTGGAAAGCTATTCTACACTCATTGGCTTGGCCTTTCTGTTGTTCTGTATCACCCTTCCAAAGCAGTTGCTAAATTATTGCCAAAGACCTAAGAGAGACAGTAAGTAGTTCATTTAATTTATTACAATGTAGCTCTCCATAATTCTTAAATAAGCTGACAAAGTCTTTCTTTGTGTATGTTTGTGTGTGTTTGTGTATGTGTGTATGTTGTATGTGTGAGTGTGTGTGTGAGAGAGAGAGAGAGAGAGAGAGAGAGAGAGAGAGAGAGAGTCTGTACATACATTTTAACAAAAGAAATAATAATGGAAAGTCTACGAGATGGCTCAGCTGGTAAAGGTACTTGCCACCAATATTGACGTCCACATACTTGCCATGGCAAGAGGGGACACACATGTGCACACACACACACACACACACACACACACGGGCCTGTGTGCTGGAGGTTTTCCACAGGGATCTCTGGCCAGGCCAGATGAGAGGGTTCAGGCAAAGGAGGGAGAGTGCGAACAGGGACTGGAGTCACCTCCACCTCAGTCTCTG
>JADRCH010007179.1:13565-133565 GCA_019843965.1 Rhynchomys soricoides
TTGACAGGAGCCAGGGGCCCAGGAGCATGGCAAAATGCCTACTGTCCCTTGCAGTGTTACCCCCACTGGGTTGCTGGGTTTAAGCCTGTGCTCATCCAGGGGCCAGGCTGCCTGTCACAGTCCACCATCTCCCCCTGACAAACACACACACACACACACACACACACACACACACACACACACTGCAGATACTAAAGAATTAATAGAAGAAATACTAAAGGAATTAAAGAACAATTTACTGTTCTGCATTTTTTTATTTTACTTATCCTTATTCCAGTTGCCATGCTATTTGGTTCGGCATCATTAAAATGACCACAGATTTCTGTTTCCTTTGGAAAATATAAAAACTCTAATGGAAAAATGCAAGATATAGCAACAACTAGGTGATCTATATTCTTTATAGACAAACTCTATAGTCTAATAAATATTTAAAGGAACAATTAGAAGGAAATAAAGAAATATTTTCTGTGGCTGCCACAGCCTCCTGGAGCCCAGAAAAGCACCTTGGTGGCAACTCCCCTGCACCAGGTGGGGCACTAGCCATTTTGATGGGTGACAAAAAGAAAGAGCTTGAGCATGATGTTGGATAGGTAAGGGGCAGGGAGGATTTGGGAGGATTGAGAGAAGAGGAAATAATATAATCAAAATATACTTTGTGAAAAGATATATAAAACTATTTTTAAAAAAACTAAGCCCAACAAAAACAAAATGTGCAGGGCCATCAAAATCAGGGAAAGGTGTGAAAAACTTCAAAAATAAACAAGTATCACTGCCTAACAGCTGAAAACAAGCAGCTTGATTTACTGTTGAATATTTCTGGAATACTGGTCACTCTGCAACTTCCTGATAAGGTTAACACAGGGAACATGATGACATATTAACCATGATACTAATAGATCTCTGTATACATTATTGTTCATGAATATAAATGTAGGCCCTTTAATTCCTTGTGAACTTGGAGAGAACGCTATCTGTCTGTGGGTTTCCTCCCCTTAGCGTCTGATTTCTTCCTTCCTGGTTCTACCTACTTCACTCACTCCAGTTTAATCAAACCAGTATTCCATGTAATTTTCCTCTCTTATGTCTCAGTTTTATGTGGAACTCAAAGGGTACAACCTAAAAATTTATATAAATTTGATATTTGCATTCTATCAGTTTTACAGCAGCAGTTCCCCATTAGCCCATGAACGTAAGTCTGAGTGTGGGCTATCATTGTGCATGGCCTAGAAATTATGGATTTATGTGTAGTGTAGGTGCCTGATTACAGAAGATTGCTAAAGGATTGGGAAACATTTCTGGCCAAGGAAACACTAAAGAGCATAACCTATGGCTGACCTAAAAGATTCAAGTAAGTATGTCAATGGGATCTTCTAATGAATCCCTAACAAATCAGTTTCTTGCCTCTCAGAGGACTGTGCAACAGATAACTTACATGGAAAAACAATTTTTTGTTTACAGCTTGGAGGAACTTGATTGCATGAAATTTTTTGTTGTTGTTTGTTCTTTTATCTCTTTTTATTTTTTAAGGAAGATGAGGTCCATTAGTGAAAGAATGGTAAAGATAAATGTGTTTATAAATACCAATCACTTTTCCTCCTTCCCCAAAGTGAAGTCACTCAACATACCTAATCCTGTTTTTGCATCTCAAAAATGAGTTAACAAGCTTAATATTTGTCTATTTTAAAGTATATAGGACACATGGGGCTATACTCTTCTTATGAACTCCTCATTCAAGAAATTTTGAGTTAGAACATGTGTGGGAGGCTGTATTTGTAAAGAGATACTTCTAAGTATCTGTAAAGAGATACTTCTAAAGGCTCTTACTGTTACTACATAACCTTTGTCTTGTTTAGAAAGTTCTACACCTTCCATGTAGACATGTTGACATATTTTCCTTCCTCTTTTTTTCTTAAAATAAAATGTTCAGATTTGGATTGTTAGTTATTCTTTTGTATCTGAGAAATAAAGCCTTTTGTTCATTAGTTAATGCTGATCATTTTGCATTTCACCTTTAAGGAGCAAGGCACAATTAGACTCTTAATTATGTTGAAGTTGGAAAATGTGAACATCAATACAGAGAACTCATGTTTGTGTGGCTGTTCTCAGTAGTATGTACATCTGTGGAAGCTTGACAACACACATTTTGTGCATATCTAAAATTTGAATAAGTTGCTTAGAGACTACTAGTCAGAGCTGCATTGTGATGCTGTTTAGTATGTCTAAAATTAGATTGTTAAAAAGTGTTGATGCTTTCTGCAAGGCAGTTTATTTTCAGGACTAAATGCATTTCTATTATTAAAACAAAGGAAAGAGAAAAGGCAATAATTCAACCATTGTTCTTTGAAACTCATATATATGGGGAGGGGAATTTCAAGTTTCTGGTCATATATGATGTTATTTTGTCTCAATTTATGGGTTATAAATGTCTTATTGTTTATCATTCTACACATTTTCTGGTTAATTTTTATGAGAGCTCATATTTCTGTATGATTAATTTCACTGTAACACAGCCTTAAGAGTTATCTCATCTGTCGGTATTTTGATGGTTGACCCTACTTAAAAAAGGCAATTTTTTTCCAAGTTGCAAAGCTAGGTGGTGAGTTACTCCTCTATGGTCAGTTTGGTTTTAATTATTCTGATCTGCTTCAGTTAAACTAAAAGATGATCCAGTCCATAGCTTAGAACAATTTTGATGTAATAGTAAGAAGGAATATTTTTAAATCTTACTACTTTTCTTAAGTTACATTTCTTTGTTTTAGGTGAAGAGGGGTCCATAGTATTATCTTGGGAAATATCAAATAGTTTGGTCTGTTGAGCAATGCAGGAAAACTCATCATAAAAAAACAAATAACACTTGCATTTTTTATTTTAATCCAACTAGAAAGAACAGTACTTGATATGAACTTGACTGGAGATGATTTGCCTGAATATTTACACCTTGATTGGAAAGAAAAGTCCACTTAATTCCTTGGTTATTATCACATAAATATATTCCTTAAATCTGACTAGCATTACAAAAATTACATCATGTTCTCTACAATACCAAATGTTCAGTGAACATTGCTATTAATAGAATGATCATTTCTCTCCAAACTTACATGATGAAATTCAAATTCCTAGTGTTATATTATCAACGGGTAAATCTTTTTTTGAAAGCATGTAAGTCTTGAGCGGTGAGTTTTCATGAAAATGATACATATCCTATTAAAGCCATGTGAGAGCTGGCATATCCTGATATTTGAGGATGATATTGGAGAAAAAACATCTCCCAACTTAAAAGAATGGCTTTAACAGGTCCGAAATAAACAGGGTCCTTGGGTTTATGCATGTCAGTTTCTGAACATATGAGATATAAATTTTTAAAACTTTTAGAAACATTTATTGTGTATATTTGATTGATATTTAATTTATTCTATATTCTTGAATAATGTAAGTTAATTTAAATATGCAGGTATAAAAGCATTTTTCAGAAAAATAAACTGAAAATATAAACCGATAAGATTAAACATGCTCAGGATGATATTTTCAAGTTCCATCCATTTGCCTAAGAATTTCATGAAGTCCTTGTTTTTAATAGCTGAGTAGTAGTCCATTGTGTAAATATACCACATTTTCTGTATCCATTCCTCTGTTGAGGGACATCTGGGTTGTTTCCAGTTTCAGGCAATTATAAACATGGCTGCTATGAATGTAGTGGAGCATGTGTCTTTATTACATGTTGGAGGATCTTCTGGGTATATGCCCAGGAGTGGAATAGCTAACACAGTCACAAAAGAATTAACACAGTAGGTACTCACTGATAAGTGGTTAATAGCCCAAAAGTTTGGAATACCCAAGAGTCACTTTACAGCAACTGTAGGGCTGAGTGTGAGGTCCCAGATGGAGGAGTTGGAGAAGGGACTGAAGGAGCTGAGGGAGTTTGCAGCCCCAAGAAGGGAGCAACAGTGTCAACTGGCCTGACCCCTCAATGCTCCTGGAGACTGGATCACCAACCAAAGAATACACATGGAGAGACCCATGGTGCTGGCCACATATGTAGCAGAGGAGGGTCTTGTTAGCCATCAGGAGGAGGAGAGGTCCTTGAGCTGGAGGGTGTTAGATGCCCCAATATAGGAGAATGCCGGGGAGGGAAGACGAGAGTGGGTGGGTGGTTGAGGGAATATCCCCATAGAGGCAGGGGAGGGGGGAGGGAATAGGGAGGTTCCAAAGGGGAGATCTGGAAAGGGGAAAACATTTGAAATGTAAATAAAGTATATAAAAAAAAGATTAAACATGCATACACCTGTGTGTGTGTGTGTGTCTGTGTCTGTGTGTGTGTCTGTGTTTGTGTCTATGTTTCTGTGTGTGTGTATTCTATACCCTTGTGTTCATTACTAGCTCTCATGATGCTGGAGCACTTTCTAGCTAGGGTAGTAATAATACCTGTCCAGCTGCAAATCTGACTTGGATTTTGTTTTCCTCATCACATTAAGAATATTCTATCTCTTCTTTTTTAGTAGATATTTTCTTTACTTATATTTCAAATGCTATCTCCTTTCCCGGTTCACCCCCCCAAAAAATCCTATCCCATCCCCCCTCCTCCTGCTTCTATGAGGGTGTTCCCCCACCCACCCACCTATTCCTGCCTCCTTGCCCTGGCATTACCCTATACTGGGGCATCAAGCCTTCCCAGAACCAAGGGCCTCTCCTCTCATTGATGCCATCCTCTGCTACATATGCGGCTGGAGCCATGGGTCCCTCCATGTGTACTCTTTGGTTGGTGGCTTAGTCCCTGAGAGCTTTGGGGGGTGTCTGGTTGGTTGATATTGTTGTTCTTCCTATGGGGTTGGAAACCCCTTCAGTTCCTTCAGTGCTTTCTCTAACTCCTTCACTGGGGACCCAGTGATGATTTTTTGGATTTCCTTGGATTCTGTTGTTATATCTCCCTTTTCATTTCTGATTTTATTAATTTGGATACTGTCTCTGTGCCCTCTGGTTAGTCTGGCTAAGGGTTTATCTATCTTGTTGATTTTCTCAAAGAATCAGCTCCTGGTTTTGTTGATTCTTTGTATAGTTCTTTTAGTTTCTACTTGGTTTGTTTCAGCCCTGAGTTTGATTATTTCTTGCCTTCTACTGCTGTTGGTTGTATTAGCTTCTTTTTGTTCTAGAGCTTTCAGGTGTGCTGTTTAACTGCTAGTGTATGCTCTCTCCAGTTTCTTTTTGGAGGCACTCATAGCTGTGAGTTTTCCTTTTAGCACTGCTTTCATTGTGTCCCATAAATTTGGGTATGTTGTGTCTTCATTTTCATTAAATTCTAGGAAGTCTTTAATTTCTTTATTTCTTCCTTGACAAAGTTCTCATTGAGCAGAGCATTGTTCAGCTTCCATGTGTATGCGGGCTTTCTGTTGTTGTTGTTGCCATTGAAGACCAGCCTTAGTCTGTGGTGATCTGATAGGAGGCATGGGAGTATTTCAATCTTCTTATATCTGTTGAGGTTTGTTTTAGACTGATTATATGGTCAATTTTGGAGAAGGTATCATGAGGTGCTGAAAAGAAGGTATATTCTTTTGATTTAGATGAAATATTCTATAGCTACCTGTTAAATCCATTTGGTCCATAACTTCTGTTAGTCTCACTGTGTCTCTGTTTAGTTTGTGTTTCCAAGCTCTGTCCATTGATGATAGTGGGGTGTTGAAATCTCCCCCTATTATTGTGTGATGTGCAATATGTGCTTTGAGCTTTAGTAAAGTTTCTTTTATGAATGTGGGAGCCTTCGCATTCAGGGCATAGATGTTGAGAATTGAGAGTTCTTCTTGGTAGATTTTTCCTTTGATGAGTATGAAGTGTCCTTATCTTTTTTGATCACTTTTGGTTGAAAGTCAATTTTATCCGATATTAGAATGGCCACTCCAGCTTGGTTTTGGGGACCATTTGCCTGGAAAATTGTTTTCCAGCCCTTTACTCTGAGGTAGGGTCTGTCTTTGTCACTGAGGTGCATTTCCTGTGTGCAGCAAAATGCTGGTTCCTGTTTATAGTCTGTTAGTCTATGTATTTTTATTGGGAATTGATTCCATTGATATTAAGAGATATTAAGGAATAGTGATTGTTGCTTCCTGTTATTTTTGCTGTTAGCGGTGGAATTATGTTTGTGTGGCTATCTTCTTTGGGTTTGTTGAAAGATTACCGGTTTATCTGTGTTCTCTTTCATTTCTTTAAGGGAGTTATTTATGTCCTTCTTAAAGTCCTCTATCATCATCATGAGATGTGACTTTAAATCTGAATCTTGCTTTTCCAGTGTGTTGGGGTATCCAGGACTTGTTGTGGTGGGAGAACTCGGTTCTGATGATGCCAAGTTGACTTGGTTTCTGTTGCTTAGGTTCTTGCCCTTGCCTTTCACCATCTGGTTATCTCTGGTGTTAGCTGTGTTGCTGTCTCTGACTGGAGTTTGTCCCTCCTGTGAGTCTGTGAGCCTGTAATCTTAAGTGTGGCAGCACTCCTTGGAGACCTGATCTCTCAGGGTTGGATTTGGGTGCAGAGAGCTCTTTCACTGAGTTAGCTCTGGAGCACAGATGGAGACCGGAAGGATCCTGTTCCTGGCTGTTCTTCGTTTCCTGTGCCCTGTGTGTCCCAGGCGGGTCTCTCTTTGGCCAGTTATTGCAGCAAAGGTGGTGTACTCACTTGTGAACTTAGGAGTGACAGCACTCCTGGGAAACCAGCTCTCTCAGTGTGGTATTTGGGTAAGGAGAGCTGTGGTACAGCCCTATCTCCAGGGTGCAGATGGAGACTGAAAGGGACCTCAGGCTTCTATAAACACATATATACATATACATGAACACCTGTACACTCATGTTAGAGAGAGAGAGAAAGAGAGAGAAGGAGAAGTAGAATTCATGTGTAACATGCTTGAAAAATCCAGGTTTCTTCCTCAGTGGTGAAATTGGACATGCTGGACCACTCCTCTAATCACCATGCTGTGGACCTGGAAGCATGAGGATCAGAAGTTAAAGTCATCTTCAGACACGTTGTGATATAAGAGACACTGTTTTATAAGGAGAGAAAGAAAAAAAAGAATAAAAAACAGGAAGTGTGATGGTGTTAATTTTCCTCAAAGGATTGAAAGTTAAATAGTGAATATTTGTTCACTACTTAGAAATGGCAATAATGAAAACTCACTCTTAGAAACCTTTAATTTCTTCACTATACCTCCCGACTAATACAAAAACATCTGCCACCAAGATATGCTTCAGTGATAATTCATACTTTTAAGTTATAGCTTTATACCTTTCTGGATGGTATTTTAGGATTAGTAAACAAACAGGTCTTAATATTTAGGGTATAATTTTTCCATTTTTGTAAAAGGATGGTTTAAAGTCCTTTAGAATAAGGAAAGTGGTTAGTCAATATGACAAAACAACATAGCCTAGAGGATACATTTTTGTATTGTGATGGTTAATATTATGTGTCAGCTTGACTGGGCCATAAGATGCTCAAATAGTTAATGAAATGTTAATCTGGGTGTTTCTAAATTTTGTTGTAGTTAACACTGTATTCAGAGGGCTTAAAAAAGCATAGTGCCACCACTAATGTGTGTGGACCTCAGACTAAACAGGAAAAAAAATCCTAGCCCTTTCCTGTGTAGGACGCAGTTTCTTATGCATATCTATGCTCCAGTGGTCCCTGTCTTTTAGTTGTAACTGAACCATGAAGTGTTTCTGAATTTTGAGGCTGTTTGCTTTTATCCTAGAACTGTACTATTGTAGCTTCTGGTTCTGTAACTTAATGGTACTTTTTGTATGTCATGGAAACCATCAATCTCCATAATTAGTGAGCCAAACCTTACTCCATATATAAAATATTCAAGCATGTATAAATACATACACATGTGAAAATATATTTTCTGTTTGTATAAGTTTTAGTTTGAGCTGCTAAAAAAGAACTTCATTAACAGGATGGCTTATAAACAGCAAAAATTTATTCAGC
The DNA here is from genome assembly GCA_019843965.1 of Rhynchomys soricoides. Classification (NCBI taxonomy): domain Eukaryota; kingdom Metazoa; phylum Chordata; class Mammalia; order Rodentia; family Muridae; genus Rhynchomys; species Rhynchomys soricoides. The sequence continues at coordinate 21,525 of JADRCH010007179.1, forward strand.
GAAACTCTACAAATGGGAATTACATACTTGATTCACTGACAGAACTGTTATCTGTCTAGGACCTGCTTCTCCTTTCTATTTCAAGGCACATTTAATTTAATATTAAGAATTCGATATAAAAAGGCCCCAAATACAATGAAGGAACACATTCCCCCATATAACACCAACAGCAATGTTATTTAACATGTTCCTGCTGAATGAGATGAGAGTTTACTGAATAATGGGGGTCTCATCACAGCCAAATACCACATATACTCTAGTTGTGAAATGAATGGTTATAATGCTTCCAACAGTTTAAACCTGAAGGGTGAGACCACACCTTCATGTTTGTACAGTCCTCGGTTAAGGTTTTCTACAGTTTCCACAACCATTCAGAAAACAAACAATTGATAAGAACCACATAGATTTAAGGCTCCATTATATACTATAGAGCTCAGAGCTAAATGGATAAATATATGCTCTACTTGTAGCTATGAAGTGATTGTCTCATGGCTATTAGAAGTTGGTTCTTACAAAGTACATCCTTTAAAGGCAAAATTCACCTCATTTGAGTTTTGACCCAGTAATTAAACATCATGAAGTCCACAGTCTTATTGGCATAACTGATGTACAGTGTCTCTAAGTCACTATGCTCATGGTTAAGAGCAATGCATATTCCATTTTTACATTTTGCTTGAATTTTGCATGTTCAATTCAAGATTTAAAACCTCTTCAGTTTGGAGGTTTTCAGTCCTCCAAACTGAAGACACAGTGTGCCACAGACTTAAGACTTCTGTTTTCCCCTCTATTTTCTTCAAACAGAAACATTTCTCAAATGTCTACATGTCCTAGAAGGAGAATTTTTCAGAGTTGGCATCTTCTTCGGAATAGTCTGATGGCATCAGGTCTATGAAGCAAGGGAGAGGGGAAGAGAAAGAAGCTGAGACACAAGGTTCATCTGGTAAGTTTTACATTAACCATTACAAGCTGGATGGTATAAGAATGTGACTTTTTTGGCTCAAAAAGTCTGAGTCTTGGTGTGGAAATGAGTACTTGGCTGTCCCACCACAGCTTTCTTGAGGTGGGACTGTCTGGGACGTCTTGAATGGGGAGTATGATTTGTTTACTTATCAGGCATAAACTTCCAGGCACTCAGTTCATTTTGGGCTTGTTCCAGTTTCTCTTTGTCTGTTCTAGTTTACCTTTTTATTTTTAGGAAAAACAAGTTGATCACTGGATCTACCATTGTTGATCTCAGTTGGGCCACACTCGGCTGCTGAACTTGCTTGAGGTACTGGATTTGAGTAGTGCACTTTTGCATCACCTGCTCCTTGGTTGCTAGCCACATGACAAGAATTTCTCCCTGCGTTCAGACTCCTGCTGTTGCTGCTTTAGTTTTTCTTCAGATTACCTTAAGCTAGTAACATCATTTGAATTAAGATCTGTGTACTTTGCTTCCAAAGCTTGAACATATCCTTCATACTATTTCCATCTTAGAATTAACTCATCCCATGCCATAACTTTGAAGTCTGTTTCACTCAGTCAGAGCATTTTAGGAAAAGGTTCTTCGTTGGTCATCTTGCACCCTTCCCAGCCCGAGGCTGCGTGAGCGCTGCCAGTCACACATGCTGAGGCCACCTCAGCCTGCCCTCCCACTCCCAATCCCTGCCCGTGCTCCTCCCGATGCAGCACCAGCGATACCCTTTATTTGCAGGTCTCACAGCCCCAGGACCTGCTTCTTGCTCATAGGAGGTCATTGTTTCCAGTGAATTCTTTTTATAAGGGAATTCATCCTAGTCATGATATAATCAACTTCTAAAGGTACAAACTAGTAATGAGTGGTGCATTTATGCTCAAATTTTAATATGCATGGTATTTTATTGTCGTGGACACATGTGTTTCACCAGTGTTGAAAATATTGAAAATATGAAGAACGAAAGTTAGTACTTAGCTAAATTTTCACTCATAGGTCAGGAACATTGCTGATAGTTTGTTTTCTTGGTTTATATACTTTTATTAGCACGATAATTGGTCTATAAAAATTCACACATACTAACATATACTCACATTTATATTCTCAACTATTTGTGTGTGTATGTATGTATGTATATGTGTGTGTATGTATGTGTGTATGTATGTATGTATATGTTTGCATCCAGGTTATCATTCTAATTTCTTTCAAATGTATATTGGCTTCAAGTTGGAACATTTGCCTTTTATCTTAATTTTGGTTGTAAATTGAATTATTAATATGAAGTAGCTTCAACCACCTGCCTCAAAGAGCTAAACACAGAATAAATGACTATACATGAAGCTCAGAATATTAAATATGAAGTAATGAAAGAATCTGACACCTTAGACATTGAGCATAAACATTGAACCTGTCATCACAGATTGCTGCCATGATCACAATGTGCAGAATGGTAGAGTTCAGATGAAACCTGTTTTTCTTTGTTGAGAAGGTGAGGTTGAAATTCAGAGAAAGACAATGTAGATTGAATTCACAGAGAGACTTAGTGGAAGTGAGAGAGACCAACAGAAAGAGAATTTTGAGACCCCACAAAATAGCTTCCTGTTCTTGCTAATTCTAATCTAAAGGCATTCCATTCCCAGGACAAAAGAACAAAATCAGGAGGGGAGAGGGTTAAAGGGAGAGAAACGTGTGCACACACACACACACACAGAGAGAGAAAGAAAGAGACAGAGACAGAGACAGAGACAGAGATTCAGAGATACAGAGAGACAGAGATGGAGAGATAGAGGACAGTCAGTCAGACAGATAGACACAGAGAGATAACACTCAGGCTTTATGTTTGTGTATTAATGCAAACTTGATCCTAAATGCATGATTCTCTGTTGACACCTAATCAATCATTAAGGGAAGAATTGTAGATTTCCTAGAAATATGTAATATAACACAGTAATGATAAACATGAGCAAGAACAAATTCATGTTTGCCCTCTAACTGAATTGACAGAGATGCAATAATACAGAATATAATATGTCTAAAAGAGAATGTAACTATGCATAAAACAGTATACACAATTATTAAACTTAAATGTCAGTGTATCATAATTGATAACAAGAAGAAAAATGACTAATAGAATAAAAAGAATTTTGTTAAAATTACAATCCATATGTTTAAGAAAAATAAACAAATCTGTTAAAATACAAATATTTCATAAGGATTAAGAATAATGGAATGTGTGACAAAATAGTATTAGTTAATGCAATATTGTATATGACAAAAGCAAGGATAAGTGGAACTATAAGCATTGAAAATTATGAATTTTATGGTGTATCTATGTATTTGAAAAAATTAGAATCATCTTTAAAGTGGTATTTATCTTTTGCTAAATTCACCACTGAAAAGTTTGACAAATTTATTAGGAATAATATAAAATAGGCAATGATGTTTTCACTCTATCATTATGATTATTTGGCTACATGCATATAGGCACCATTATTTTTGTGATTAAAATGTTTAAATATGCCTAACAGCAGAAATAGCAGCTGTGCACTAGAGATGAAGGATTTTTTTATTGATGCAGTAAACAAAATTCAAGATTTGAAATGAGAAAAAAAGGTCTATTTCTTGGTACTCTGGAGGAGGTCCAGTAGTATAAAGTGCTTGCTTAGCATCTGTGTAGTCCTGAGCAAGAAAGTAGGGAGTTCAGGTTAGCATGGGCTTCTTGTTAGGAGGTGAGCTAAGAAACAACGATGCTTTCAACTTGTTTAGTCACCCAAACATGTGCTCAATAAAAAGCAAAATTTAACATTTGTTGTGAAAACAAACCCTTCCGTGTCTGAGAGATTCTAGCAAGCCAAGATTTGCACTGAAATTCTTTTATTTATTTATTTATATTTATTTTTATTGCCTCCATAGGCACTGCCCTTGTGTACTTATTTATTTTTAAATTTTTATTTAATCTTTTTTATACTCCAGATTTTATTCCCCTCCCAGTCCACCCTCTGACTGTTCCACATCTCATACTTCCTCCCCCTGCTTCCTGTATCCACAAGATTGCCTCCCCCCACATACACACTCACACTCACACCCCACCAGACCTCCCCACTCCTTGGGGCCTCCAGTCTCTTGAGAGTTAGGTGCATCTTCTCTGACTAAACCCAGACCAGGCAGTCCTCTGCTGTATATGTGATGGGGGCCTCATATCAGCTGGTGTATACTTTCTGGTTGGTGGTCCAGTATTTGAGAGATCTCAGGGGTCCAGGTTAGTTGAGACTGCTGGCCCTCCTACAGGGCTGCCCTCCTCCTCAGCTTCTTCCAGCTTTTTCCTAATTCAACCACAGGGGACAGCAGCTTCTGTCCATATCTGCATCTGACTCTTGCAGCAGCTTATTGGGTCTTTCAGAGGGCAGTCATGCATGATAGGCTTCCTTTTGTGAGCACTCCATACCCTCAATAATAGTGTCAGGCCTTGGGGCCTCCCCTTGAGCTGGGTCCCACTTTGGACCTGTTGCTGGACCTTCTTTTCCTCAGGCTCCTCTCCATTTTTGTCCCTGCAGTTCTTTCAGACAGGAACAATTATGGGTCAGCGATTTTTACTGTGTGATGGCAATGCACTGAAATTCTTAATGATTTTGAGATCCTAGTGTTATCTTTGAGATAACACTAGCTTTGGAACATACAATCACTTTAAATTTATAGTTGTTAGATGCTAATTACACTGATTTGTACATATTGATCATCTAACATAACATGGAACCATATTTTCTATCCTCTGTCTACTTTTATTTTCACAGAGTTTCATTAAGTTGTCCATACTGATCTTGGACAAATTATAGATAAGGACAACATTGAACTTGTAGTCTTTCTGTAAGTTTCCCGTGAAGGTAGAAATTCAAGTAGTGTGTCATATCTAGCCTAGTTTGATCTTTGCTATACAAATAAATACATGTGTCCCTAAATATATATTGAAATATAAATACATATATTTCAATACCTGATCCTGGTAAGTAGAACTGTTTGGGGAGTGTTAGGACATATGACATTCTTGGAAGAGTTATGTCACTTGGGGAGGGCTTCGAGGTTTCAAAAGCCAATGCCATTCCCAGTTAGCTCACTCTCTATCTCATGCTTATCATCTGAAGATGTGAGGCCTCATGAGTTCTGCTGCCATGCCTTTGCTATGCCACTATGGACTCTAACCTTCTGAAACTGCAAGCCAATTAAATATTCTGTTTTATAAGTTGTATTTGTCATTATGTTTTATCACAGCAGTAGAAAAATAATAAAGACAATGTGTCTGTTTTATTAATATTTGTGTAGCCATAATGATATACATAGTTTGTGGGGTTGGGTACTATATTAAGAGAAGAGCTTTATTTGTCTTGTAGCTTTGGAAGTTCAAGGACATGTTACCACCTTGATTTGACTCTTGTAACTATGTAACACCATGGCAGATGACATCATAGTAAGAGTGCCTGTGAGAATGTAATATTACACTACAAAACAGGTAGTCACAGATTGGCAAGTATTTAGTTTCTAACTTTTAGAATCTTCTTTTATTTGGAACTCTTTTAAGATAACCATACAGGGTCCTATGAGAACTGTATCAATTCCTTCTTAGGCTGATGTCCCCAATGACTTCCCATTATACTCCAGTTCTTTTGTTCTTTTATCTTCCCATTTTTGACAATTTCATATCTATCTACAAAGTATTATGATTATTGTATCCTCCTTTCCGTTCCAAACTTTGTCTTTCCACCTAGAACCCCAGTAGCTACCCCAGTATGGAAATTTATAACATCTTTTCCAGCAAATATTAGAAGTTGTAAGCTCCTCAGGGAAGCATGGGGCCTCATGAGAAACTTCTATATCCATTCTAAAAAAATTCGAGGGCCTAATCTTCTATCCATAGATGCTATGTGTTCATGGTTGCAACATCAATGTCAGGTCTAGTTGGCAGTATTTCATGACACTCTTCTAGTTCTTAAATTCTTTTAGAAATCACTTGTATTCTGTTCTCTGTGCCTTGAGGATTTGATGCAGATGTACCGTTTAATGCTGAGTGCTCATTAGTCACAGATTCTCAGCAGTTTGACCATTAAAGGTTACCCTCTGCAAAAGTAGCCTTTCCACTTTATACTAAATCCTATGAAGGATCCTTGTAATGAGATCATTATCTTAGAACACAGAAGATAAGGGAACAAGTGGTTTCCATGGCAGACAACTTTTTGATGGGAACATGAGAAAACATGATGATATGGGTGTGGTGGTTTGAGTAGGAATAGCCCCATAGACTCATGTGTTTCAATGTTTGGCTCAGAGAAATGCATTATTAGGAGGTATGGCCTTGTTGGAAAGGGTGTGGCCAATTTTGGAGGAAGTGTGTCACTGCGGGCAGGCTTTGAGGTACTTGAGATAGGCCTAATGTCACATTTACTTCTGCTGGTAGAACTCTCAGCTCCCTCTTCAGCACCAAGTCTGCTTGTATGCTGTCATGTTTCTGACCATGATGATAATGAACTAAACCTCTGAAACTGTAATCTACCTACAATAAATGTTTTCCTTTATAAGAATTGTTGTGATCATAGTTTCTCTTCATAGAAATAGAAAGGTAATTTGTAATTTCAAAAGGAAAATAAAGTTCTGGGGTAGGGATAGCTTGGCATACTGGAAAGTATTTCAGCCTGGCAGTTTGAAAACAGAAATTCTGATTCCCTCATCCCTTAAATTATATCCCTCACTTTGTTTTGTCATATTTATTTATCTCTAAATGAGTTAATCAGTTTAAGATTTGGGCCATTTGACATATATGACACAAGCTTGACTCTGCTGTTCATAGAAGCTTTGCAGTTCTTAAGAATAGCATCCTGTCTGAAAGATAGGCTAAGGCAATGGTAACACATGACTCAAGTAACCAACAAATATGTGATTTGACTTAAGGCCCACTCCAAGACCTGAAAACCATACCCAACACTGCTTGGTTGACCAAAAACCTGAGGCTAGACAGCCCAGGGACCCATGTCAAAGCCAAATACTACTTATTTAAAAATAGTGATAAAATAAAATTAAAATTAAAATTTACCCAACTTGATGTATGTTAGTCTAAATCTCTCAGTGTGACACAATACTGTTAAAGTTAATCGTGGACATTATATAACTTTTAATTTCTTGAAGCTTCCACTTTTTCAATGACATGTTATTGTATTAGTCTTTTTCCCTCTTCAAGTAAAATGTATAAATTTTCTTTGTTACTTATATCCTACAATAGTATAAACACACTCATATTTTTCAGGAAAAATGAAAGCTATGTGTCTTAGTCAGGGTTTCTATTCCTGCACAAGCATCATGACCAAGATGCAAGTTGGGGAGGAAAGGGTTTATTCAGCTTACACTTCCATGTTGCTGTTCATCACCAAACGAAGTCAAGACTGGAACTCAAACAGGGCAGGAAGCAGGAGCTGATGCAGAGGCCATGGAGGGATGTTTCTTACTGGCTTGCTTGCTTCCCCTGGCTTGCTCAGCCTGCTTTCTTATAGAACCCAAGACTACCAGCCCACAGATGGTACCACCCACAAGGGGCCCTCCCTCTTGATCACTAATTGAGAAAATGGCTTACAGCTGGATCTCATGGAGGCATTTTCTCAACTGAAACTCCCTTCTCTGTGATAACTTCAGCTTGTGTCAAGTTGACACAAAACTAGTCACTATACTATGGGACTCTGTCTTTTGGGAAATACTCAATACCTGCATCCTTCACCTCTGAAACTCAGAGTTCTAATAATCATCTTCAATGCTTAGCTGACCACTTGTCAACTTAATGGCAAGAATATCACTTTGCTAGTAATATAGAGCCTCCTTTCATCATTTAGGGCTTCAAAGATCAAGTTTCCTAGTAGACTCACATAGAGCACTGGCTACATTTGGAGGCAGGGGAATAGAGCTCCTATCCTGACTTGCAAGGAGGTAAAATTAATTCTTGTGGAATGCATTATTGTCTAGTGGTTTTAAAATATCCCTCTTTACCTTGACTACTTCTCTAGGGAGTCTCTATTTTTCTCCCTACTTAATTTTCCATCTTTTATATACTTTCCATATTTTCATATATCATCTCTTTCCTGTATTAAGGGTGATGTCAAGATGGACAGCCCACTTCTGTCTCTTCCAGTAAAAGGCCATAGTCAGGAGTTGTGTTTCCTTACTTCAGATGGGAGCAACAGGTCCCTCTGTGATGAATCTTGTTGCTGGAGAGCTGATTACTGGAGGCAGGTATTGGATGCTGGCATCTCACTAATCTCTGCATATGAGTTTAATGTTTCTGTGTTTGGAAGTTTGACACTACTTGCAAATGATTTGTTGTTTCTTCATTTCCAAATCTAGGTTTAAATCATCACTCTTTGATAATTTTGGATTTTATTACTTTAGGGAACTCAGGAAGCCTTGCATGCATATATAAAGAGTAGATGAAGTCCTGAGTAAATGTATATTTTTTTGACATGCGTCCAGCTTTAGGAGCCTGTAGAGTCTCAGTAGGTTCACGAGCTTCTAGTTTGTACAATTATGAACATGGCAAATACACAAACTGAAGCTTCTGTACAAATTCATCAGGCAGTAGATGTAGAAAATTTTAATCCTGACATAGGAGAATTAAAGGGAGCAGTGAGTGTCATAATGTTCCTTATGAATGTCGGCAATCTAGAGATGTTCTGACCTGTCTTCAGGAATACAGACCTGTCCCTAATAGTAATGTACAGGAGAAATGCATGTCTTTTCACAGTAGAAGATATGATTTACTAACCTCAGTACTCTTCCATACTTTGAGTTCCTGATTGCTTGTTTGTAAAACAATTTTGTTTAAGAGCCTTACCCTTTCTATGGCTGTCTTTCAAGTCATTCTGCCTACTAGATACTGTGACAGGGTGTTGCCAGCATTCCTATCTTGTAAGCATTCCATTTACACAGGTTCTCGGAAGCACCTAGGCTCACACAGTATTCTTTTTCTCAAGATGTCTCCTGGTAATAGGACTCTCAGACATGGAGAATAGTTCAGTAAAATTCTCAAATGATTGCATTCCATACCAGAAGTACCAGTGTCACACAAAATTGAAGCTCTTAATTCAAGCCCTGGAAGAACCAAGGATTTTTCTCAGACTAGTACCAATAGTTCTTTTGTTCTTTTTCATCAGGGATGTATGTACTTTCACAGGTAACCTTATGCATGAGGCATTGCTTTCTCCTTACATAACAGGAAGCTGGGATTCTAACTATAAACTTTCCTACTTTACTTCTCTTTCACTCATGAGAATTAATTTCTATTGTAACTCTGTGCTTACTGGTAGACTCACATAGAACAATTTAAAATCCTTTAACAACCCGAGTCTTAGGACTGATGCTTTAATGCAGGCTCCCATTGCCTCTAAGGCCACATTATGATCACTGCAATGAAGTTAAAGTGACTGATGTTTCAGCTGCATTGTAGATACCTGAGTTAATGAGTCATTCATTTCCTCTGTCTTTAAACTGTGTGAGATGTTTGAGACATAAAAAGGGAGTAAACACTTTCTCAAAGTTGCTTCACTATCTACTGAATGTAACAATATAGCTAAGTAGTTTATGTGTTATACAGCATAGGAAGGACAGCCTGATCTGGTCTCAGTAAGAGAAGATGTACCTAGCCCTCCAGAGATTTGAAGCCCTAGGGAGTGGGGAGGCCTGGTGAGGTAGGAGTGGGGGGTTGGGGGGACATCCTCTTGGAGATGGAAGGGGTGAGGAGTTATGGGATGGGGAGCAGTTGGGGCAGACCTGGAGGGGGATGAAGTCTGGACTGTAGAAAAGGATTAAAGAACAGCAACAAAAATAAATAAAAAATTGTTTATGTATATACAAGACAATTATTTCCAAACCAATTCACCCTTCCTATTTCTTTTGTTTATCTTAAATGAAAGTGATACATAGCATACAAACTACCAGGTACATACTATCTCTTTCTTTGGGGAATATAAAAATTTAGACACCTAGCATTTTTTTTAAAATGTATATCATTGTCCATTAAAATACAAAATTTCTTCCTTGCTACTTTTCCACTGGAATAGATATCCATGGTCTTTTACTATGGGAAAGGTTTAAGTCAATGATAAGCTACTCGATGATTCTTGGTGAATATCAGAAGTAGTTGAGCTCTAAGAAGTATCTTCCTGACACTTATAATGCTGATAGTAGGAGTTTTGCTTCATATTGTGGAACAGGAAAAACACACATTTTCTGTGGGACAAAGCAAGTATGTTTCTTTCTCATAATATGCTCACACTGATAGCCCCTCACACTTTGACCCACAAATAAATTCTTGCTCCTTAAAAATCCTTGTCTTAAGTACTCTATCATAGTGAAGAAAAGTGACTAAAAATTGTGGTGTTATCATGGGCATTAGGCAATTCCATTGGCATTGCTTTATGCTGATGAAAGCATGGTCACTGTAAACCCACAAGATCTCCTAACATGGCAGACACCTGGTAGAAGCTTGCCTGTGTTCTGGGGACTTTTGCTATTTCATGCCTATCCTGAAGAAATTTATAACTCATGTTTTATGGAATTAGTGTTCCAGCAAATATTGAAATCTGATCCAAAATGTTTCATATCTTTTTTTGTGGTAATATTTGTTAATGAGAAACCCTACCTGGGTTTCCATCAACACCAATGAAGTTAAAGTGATCAACACCAGGGAACTGCTTTTGGGCAATCTTGTGATAATATACTCAAACTTTGATTATTGGTTTTGTTGTTTGGTTGGTTTGGTTTTCGATTTTTTGTTTGTTTTCTTCTTCTTTTTCTTTGTCCTTTTTTCTTTCTTTCTTTTCTTTCTTTCTTTTTCTTTTTTAACTTTCCACATCATCAGATTGGTCACATGGGCCAGCTTTCTTTGATTTAAGGCCAGAGATCATGGCCATGTACTCATGAATTCTGAGAATCTGAGAAAATGGCCTCATATATCTTCAGTGACAACTTTTAGTAATGGTACTTTTAACATTGCCCTTTTATTTTATAGAACTCTAATAGTAATTTCTTCATTCTTGACAACAGGGACTCTTCTTGAGCTCTGAATGGAGGGTGCTGCTTTAAAAGTACCTGGTATTTTCTTTTCTGAACCCTTGCCCTTTTTATCAGATGTTGTACTTTAAACACCTAAAATAACAGTAGTGATGGACCAAGGCTCTGCAAAACATCCTGGGCCTGTCAACAATAGATCATCTCTGAAATCTACTCCCAAAACATAAATGACAATAAAACGTCTTGCTTTCCTGCTGTGGCCTGAACACCACTGAGGACAAGTGGCATTTATAATGGGCACCAATCTTCCTTTTCTGATGCTGAGTAATAAATATGTGTGCTCTGAGACAGCAGGTAGGAACATGCACATGTAGGATCATGAATGGAGAAATATCTAACACAGATTCCTGGGATTTTTACTGAAGCTAAGTATATATGATTTTATGAGAGCACTGTTCTAGGTACCCATAGTGTTTATGTATTATCTAACAGGTCTCATATAGGGAAAGGTAGAAAGAGCCTTAGATTACATCTTACCACGTTGTACTTGGGCATACTCAAGTGACAACAGAAACTGGGTTTGTGGCTTACTGTGTCCCTAACAGGAAGAAGTCCCATCAACTTTTATCCATTATCATCAAGTCAACTACTACCATAACATTTACCTAAAAAGGACACTGGATATACTTAAAGTGATGGAAAACCCAGTATAGTTCTCATAGGATTATTTTGTCCTCAGAGTTGTAATCATGCCCTGCTATAATTCATTCAATACAAACCCTTGAAGTTTCATGGTTTTATTTTTCAGTCTATGAAATTACCCTATGTTAACCTGTTTAAGAAGAACTGAGGAAGTCTCTGCATATTATTCCTACCCTAGACCTGTAAATGATGAAAATAAGGTAGGGTTAGAATTTTTATAGTCCTACTGATGGGATATATTTAAAAATGTTGTTTTATTTTCTTTTCAAATGTCATAATAGAAAAGCACAGTAATTTATGAAGTATTAACATTTATTGGCTTAAAGTTCTGCAAAGTGGAAGATTAAGAAACATGTAGGAAGCACTTTGTTCATGGTAGTTTGTGTGTGTGTGTGTGTGTGTATATATATATATATATATATATATATATATATGGAGAGAGAGAGAGAGAGAGAGAGAGAAATAAATATAAACATGGTACATCTCATGGAGGGATAGGGCACGTACAAGAAACTTTAATTAAATGCTCATGAATAGACAAATCTATTTTTAGTACTATAATAACTAATTTTAGTACTGTAGTAACAAACAATGACTCCTTAATAGTTACTCTTGCACCCATAAGTTTTAATGAGAGTTGTTACAACCTGAGTTTTGATGAAGATATAATACATGCTGAATGCTATTATATCTGATATTCTTAGTATTTATTTAGTGTCCTCATTTTGACTCCAGAGAGGGTAGAGGGTCTGTAGCCTTTTTTCTTTGAATTAAAAATATCTTCCTATAAGAAGGCATATGGCTCTCTGAAGTTGAATTAAGGGAAAGGAAAGCAATTTTATTTGGCCATACCTACCTGTAGTCTCCTAAGACAGAGCTATGGTACACAAATTGAGGCTTCAAGATAAGTTGCCCTTACAAGTCCTCTGCCAGGATCTTTATTGAGATTCATGGGAGGGCCTACACTCTTCAACTTCTTGGCTTATTATGTGACTTCAGCTCAAAACTTTCCCTTTTCCGTTGCCTTAAAGACTTGCTACTTCTGCTATATTCAACATCTGTCTGTATCTCTAAAAACTCGTAGTTAAAGAATTATGTGCTGCCTCATTGTTACAGATGTCATGATCCACTCTTTTTTGAAGATACTTATCCTCATGCCTGGAACAATATAGTAATATCGCTGTCCTGACTATTATCTCTCAGGCTAAGACTCTCACTATCCTGAGTCTCCAGACATGGAAATCAGAGTGAGTCATATCTGGCAATAGCTGCTTGGTGATTCTGATATCTAACATAGTGGCAAGATACAGAATTCTACCATTCTGAATCCAGAGGCTGTTACAAAATATAAATGTGGTGCCAGCATGGTAGGTTGTTACCTGTCATGTGACAGATCTGATGTAAGGAAAGTTTATTGTGGGGGAAATAGATTGAAGACTTGGAGAAGTGATTGAGATAGAGAAGTGGGGCAGAGAAGGACAGAAAGAGGAAAGAGATGCCAGCTGGAAACATGTGGGAAGAGAAAGAGAAAGAAGCAGGGGCCTAGGGTAGTGAGCAGTCCTCTTATACACTGCCAGGGCACCTGCACCTGGCAGCTGCACAGGGTAGGAGATGATGATATAAGCTGTTGCTAAGTCACTGTTTGGGAGGAACCTAGCAGAACTATCTGTAAGCCAACAGAGGCCCCTTTGGTCTTTACTCAGTATCTGAAACTTTTCCTTTAGAGGTCTGTGTCTGTCATGGTTAGAAATGAATGGAATATACATGCAGTAACCTTTATCTGGATTATCACTGAGCTGAAAGGGGAAGACAGGGTGTTTTTGTTTGTTTGTTTGTTTGAAGTTTAAAAATATACTTATTGATACTAAGAGTAGCAAAAGGACATTTATTGTCTTTTTTCCTGCAACAGAAATTAACATCAGTCTAAAGGCCCTATACTCTAGGCTAGTGTCACTAGAAACCCTTGAGCTCTGAGACTCATGTGTGTAAACACGGTGACCAGGGTACCATCCTGCCTTACTCCAAACCCTTCCCCAAACCATCATCTGCTTCCTGGGGCAGGCATTTCCTTGAAAGCTGAACTGTTCTGTTCCAACAGATTCTAAGCTTTCCCAGGGCGGTAGCATGCCCAACCTTGCTAACCCCCTATGAGAGCAAACAGCTCCAGTTTAAAGGGGCATACATAAACAACTGGCTTAAAAACAGATAAACCAATCCAATGACGGATGTTGGCTCAAAGCTGAACATTTCCTTCTGGATGAAACCTCAGGACCAGAGCTCTCTAATCAAGGTCAGCTTTGGTGTATACTCAAACAAGGGGCATTCTTTTTTGGCACCAAAGATGTTTTGTTCTTAAAGCCAATACTTCTGAGAGGACATACTGGTTGCTTTTCCTACCTGGTGTTGAAGCAGACAAAACGGGGCTTGTAATTTTAATTCTAGGAAGGCTGAGGCAGGACAGCCAGAAGTTCAAGGCCAGCCTAGGCTAGAAGACACCCTATCCTGAAATCCACTTGGCATGAAAATGTAATACGTAACACCTGAAGCCCTTATGAAAAGAAATGAATCTTGTAAGATGCCTAGCTATATGTGTGTGCATGTGCATGCACACCATGCACACTACCCCCAAGGAGAGGGGAAAGATAACAACAAATACAGAACATAAAAGCCAACTACTTTATTTATTGGTAAACATGAGAACTTGACTCAGAGCATGTGGTGCTGCTCCAGTGGGGCTCTCAGGCTGGTGCACTACACACATATGCTATGTAACATAGACCACTGGGATCACAGCACCAGGAGAAACACAAAAAGGCAAAGTGGCTGAGAGAAAGGATTTGTAGATTTCAACTTTGGGACTGAAGTAACCGGTAAAATAAAAGGCACCAAATCAGGGTTTGGAGACCGGCAATAGGGGGACAAAGGCCAGTCAACAAAGATCCCCAAACAGGGTCACTTCTCCAACAGTTCATGGGACCCCTAAAAGACATGGAGGTATCTGTAAGGCAGTGTCTGGCACAAAAGCTACAGACCTTGGGTGAGGCAGCAAAGGAGCTTGGCTGAGGCAAGGAGGGAAGCTGATGGCCCAGTAGGCAGCCTTTTCCCCTTGCTACCCACTTCCTGGCCCTGAATTCTTCCCAGTGGTAGCTCCTGCTGCCAGGAACACCACCCCCTGGCACATCACAGGCATTTCTCAGCAGCCATGGATATGGGTCTGTCCCAAAAGGAACAGTGCTGAGGTTGGTTTGGTTACACAAAGACCATCTTATTTGGTGTGCAGAGTGAACTACTGGGGGTGGTGGTTGACCTTTGAAAGCATGGCAGGGCCCAGACACCTCAGCCTGCTGTCTGGCTGTTTTTAGAAGGGGAAACACTTCCTTTCCTTCAAGGCAAATGGAGTGAAGAACCCACATTTGCTGACTGATTGGTCAATGGCAGAAGTAGAAACAAGGGTTTCATACCACCCACACTTTTTGGCATCACAGACTCACTGACCAGATTGTCATGGCCCACAGTGATATTCCAGGACAGAAGATCCTGACATGGGCCAGCAATCTGAAGATGTAGTTTCAAGACAGCTACCAGGGATGGGGAACAGGGGAGAAGGAATCTAGAAAGGAGCTCAGAAATAGACTTATCTCCTAAAGCTGGGGAAGGAATTAGGGCCTCCTGCCAGATGAGCTGCCAAACTACCCCACCACACAACTGGCATTGGGATATTGCTTCTCAGTGAGGAAGGAAACACAAGCTCCCAAACGTGGGAGAGGATTGTCAGGAAAAATGGGACCCAAGAGTGGCCCACTAACCCAGCATGGCTCTGCACCAGGATTGACTACAGAAAATGCTTACACAGTAGTCTAGAGATATCCAATCTAGGCAGGCATCAGGGTGACAGGTGACTCCATACGATGGTGACTCATAGGGCCCTAGTAATAAAACATAAACCAGTGGGGAAAATTGCTTGCCCAAGACTCCAATTTCCTACTTCAGCCTATTGGGTTTCTAGCCTACTTGTCCCCCAAGCCCAGGAGTATCAGACCTCAGAACTAGGGTGAAATTTAGTGGGCCAAAGCAGGGGTATGGGTCTGGATCCAGAGGGGAACAGGGTCGTTTCTCACTGGGGTGCAGGCCTGCTTGCAGCAAGGAGGCAATAATTACATGACTCTCTCTGTTCCCAAGTTTAGTAGCACCCAGGTACACCTCAGCTGGGACTCCAAACCCTGGCTGGGCTTTGGGACTACAATCACAGCTAGAGAGGGCACCGCACCAGAGATAGAGACTGAAGAGTTCTGCAGGGTCCCTGAGCCAACCTCACAACTAATTAGCCTTTTAAAAATGAAGCTATAGCTTTACTTGCAAAGCATAGGGTGCCTCCCTCACCAGAAAGGCCCTGCCATGGCTGGACTTGGGAGAAGGTCCTGCCAGCCCCACCCCTCTCCTCACTGGCCTGGGGAGGGAGGTATATCAGCAGCCCCTCCCCTGATCCACCTCACAGTATTTGGGCAGGGAGCGGAGGGTCTTACTAGGTCAAAGAGGGATTCACAGAAAGAATGCTTTGTCTAAGCAGACAACTTTTAAGTCAGTGGCCACCTGACTTTCCTGAGGTGGCAGGACAGACTGAAGTGGAGGCCCAGAGAGGTAGAATCAGCAGGAAGCCATTTCCTAGCCCTAGGTCTCAGGACAGGGCAGAGCTGGTCCCCCAGGTTAGGCATCAAAGCAAAAACAGAGACTGGAAGGCGGGTCTGACTTGGGCAAAGGTCTCCATAATGCCTCAAGTTGAAGAAGCCCATGCTGGTGGGAGACTCCACAGTGACAGTGATGAGGTTGGCTGTGACATCCATGACAAAGACATGCTTGGTGAGACTTCGGGTAGGTTTCTAGTCCTGGCTGGTCTAGATGGCTACGCACAGGTTCTGCCCAGCACTGGGAAGCACGGATGAGTCAGGGTCTGAGTCAGAACTATTCTCTTCTCAGACAACACTGGCAGCTTTCAGCCTTCTCATGGGACTGTGTGGCCCTCCTGCGCACTGGAGGCAGCAGTGCATTTAACGGTGTCCCTCTTTACAGAAGGGGAGGGCAGAGCCCTTGTCTTGAAAGCCAGTTTTTCCCCTTTGTTGGTGTCTGTGGGAGTGTTGGTTATGTTTACTCCTGTGAGGCCGCTCCCAGAACCTTTCCCTGTGGCTGGATTAGTAGCAGGAATAGCCTTGGTGGGTGTGGCATGGTGAGTGAGCAGGCCCACACCAGGCCCATCGTTCTTTATGCTCTGTAAGTCAAAGACCTGAAGGTTCAACTCCTGAGTGGGTGCCAGCTGGGAACCTGGACCCCCTGAATTATTCCCTCTCTGTTGCTCTGCAGCTCCACTACCAGGGGCCTTCGGGACCCTGCTTCTTGCAAGGCTCAACCCTAGCTCCCTTGTCTGCATCCTCACTTTCAGGTCCAGCCCCAGGATGCACTTGTTGGTAGCCCGGGCCTTGAGTGCCAGTCGGCTGGCAGCCTGAGCCTGACTCTAGCTCATGCTGTTCATGGCAATGTACAATAGAGCTCTGCCAGCTAATGCCACCTCGGTTGGGGCTCCCAGCCATACCTTCCATCAGACTGGCCAGGTTCTCTGGGGTTGCCACAGTGTTGGGGCCACCACAGGCCTCTTTGTTGTGGGCTTTCAGGTAGCCAGACCTGCCACAGGAGCACTGAGTGGTGGGGGCAGCTTGGTGGCTGAGGTCTCCAGATCCTTCTTGGTGGTCTTTAGCACATTGGCTAGGCTTATAGGTTTCCAAGCTGCCTTCTGTTCTGGGAGTAGAGGCTTGCATTCCCATTTCTTTCTAATGGGATCCCTCCACTCTGGCTTGGCTACCAGGATTTGGGCTTTTTTCTGAGGCACTGGGTGGGTTTCACAGCCTTGGAGGCCCTTCTTGGAGTCTAGGTCACTGTCATCATCCTCTTCGATCGTCTGAGGAAGAAGAGGAAGATTTGGAGGAAGAGGATGAACTGCTGGATTTGTACTTGGAGGGTGCTTCTGGTTCCTTGGGCTTGGAGTGCCTGCTGCAGGAGGACATGACTGTGTGCTTCCTCGGCCTGCCCTTGGGCCTGTTGCCTCTCTTCCAGTTCTGTACCTCCTTCTCAAGTTCCTTCTTCTGGAAGGCCAGGAGCAGCCTCGGGTCCAAGATGTCTTTTCTGGCTCCCAGCTGTTGTGTTTGGAGGACTAACCGCGCCACTTGACCAGGTACTCCAGCTTGCCCTTGTGGAGCCCCTTGCTCAGGATGCACTCTACTGCGAAGACCTCCTCACCCACACTGCTCAGCTCCTCCATGCTGCCACCCACTGTGGCCTGTGCCCCCACAGACCCCAGTTCACTGCTCTTTTGTGTGTGTGTGTGTTGTTTTTGTTGTTGTTTGTTTCTCATTATTCTTAGTTGAGTGTTCCCTGCACTCTTCATTTAAGGTCCACACACTAAATATTCCCAAGACTTGGAGGCCTATATCTTCATGCTGTCTTGTGTAAATCCCAGGTACAATTTGGGGGAATAAAACAGTATCTCATTTAAACAAAACTGACTGTGGTAAAGAATAGCTGAGTCAGAAATGGATCCTACAAAATCTTTGGTTTTAGTGGTCCCCTAGACCAGTAGTCTCTTCCTTTCGACACTTGGAATGATAGGAAGTTATTCTTCATAGTAAAATGATTCTGGCCCTGAACTGGGGATATGGCTCAGGAGTTAATATTTTTGCCACACAATTATAAGACCTTGAATTCGAATCTCTAGGTTCTGTTTAAATGTGAAAGGTTAAGGCAAACCTCCTGAAGGTCTAGAATTTTGAAAGTGGAGATCAGATTATTTGAGCAGGCTGACTATATTTGCAAGTTTTGGGTTCAACTGAGAGACCTTGCGTTGCGGATTGGATGAGAATGTCCTTTACAGGTGCAGATGTTTGAATACATGATCTTTAGTTGATGGCACTGTCTGGGTAGGTTTAGAAAGAAATATGCTGGATAAAGTATATGCTAGGGTTGAGTGTTGAGGTGTCAAAACCATGCACCATTCCCAGTTTGCTTTCTTTGCTTTGAGCTTTCAATTTCAGGTGTGAGCCCTCATCTTGCTTTTCCAAGGTCAGACTGTCTGCTTGATGCCATGACTTCCTGCTGTTGTGGTGATCTATACTCTTCTCTTAGCCCTCTGGAACTATAAGCCTAAATGAACCCTTCTGTAACTTTCTGTGCTCATAGTGTTTTATCATAGTGATTGGAAAGTAACTAATATACTCGGCTTTAGTGAATAAGGTGGAAACTGCTGGAAGAAGTCTCTTGATATTAACATCAGCTCTCTACATACACATGCACAAACAAGCATGAGCACCAGCATGTATATATGTACTCCAATACATATAACACACACACACACACACACACACACACAACATGTTTAAATAAAAAAAGATGCTGTGCTCTTAGATCAAATGCTTGTCCTCTCTGAGAGGCTATAAAAGGTTGAATAAAACCCATTTGCTGCTTTGGCAGGGAATGGAACCATTATCTGACACCATTTTTTAAAGGTCTCCACTATCATCCTCACTTACAGTCATTTAGTTGACTTCTTTTTTTAATTTTATTTTCATATTTTATTTACATTTCAAATGTTTCATATCTCCCCTTTGGAACCTCCCCATTCCCTCCGCTTTCCCCCTGCCAATATGGGATATTCTCCAACCAATCCTCCCACCCACCCACCGACTCTCGTCTTTCCTCCTTGTCATTCTCCTATACTGGGGGACCTAACACCCTCAGGCCCAAGGACCTCTCCTCCCCTTGACGGATAACAAGACCTTCCTCTGCCACATTTGTGGCCAGCACCATTGAACAGAACACCAATGGCTTGTGCTCTAAGATCAAGAATTGACAGATGGGACCTCATAAAATTACAAAGCTTCTGTAAGGCAAAGGACACTGTGAATAGTGCAAAACGGCAACCTACAGATTGGGAAAAGATCTTTACCAATCCTACATCTGATAGAGGGCTAATATCCAATGTATACAAAGAACTCAAGAAGCTAGACTCCAAAGATACAAATAACCCTATCAAAAAATGGGGAAGTGAGCTAAACAGAGAATTCTCAACTGAGGAAACTCAAATGGCCGAGAAGCACCTAAAGAAATGTTCAGCATCCTTAGTCATCAGGGAAATGCAAATCAAAACAACCCTGAGATTTCACCTCACACCACTCAGAATGGCTAAGATCAAAAACTCAGTTGATAGCAGATGTTGGCGAGGATATGGAGAAAGAGGAACACTCCTCCATTGCTGGTGGGATTGCAGGTTGATACAACCTCTCTGGAAATCAGTTTGGCGGACCCTCAGAAAAATGAACATAATACTACCTGAGGACCCAGCTATTCCACTCCTGGGCATATACCCAGAAGATGCTCCAACATGTAATAGTTGACTTCTTTTAAGAACTAGTTTCTGTTTAAATGTATCTGTTCCTGTGATCATAAGGCCCTCACCTGCCAAGACTACTCCCATAAGAAATGAAAGGACATTTCCTGAGAGCTTTTCCCTGTGTTGACTCTAGGTACTTCATACATAAGCATGCTATTTATTCTCACTCTAGGCCCTCACAGTTTCTGCTAATCATCCCTGAACATCCTACATCAACCTAAGATCACTGTTAGACCAAGGTTATCATCTCCAAGTTAGAAAATGTCAGGAATCACATCTAGCCATGGGTGCTTGTGATTTTGATTTTTAAAAAGAATTGAGAAATTTACAGATTTTTTTCTGTTGAGTGCATTGGCTAAACGGTAGCTACGAGGGATATTGGAATATTTATAATATATATATATATATATATATATATATATATATATATATATACTACACATTATATATAAACATTATTTAAGTAATATATAAGTAATAAAATACAGATTAAGAAATATTGGATACTAAATAATAGTAATAGTATGATTCTTTTACTTTAAAAAATTATTTTTAATTTTTTATTGCATCTTTTTTCTTCCCTTTTATTAAGCATAGTCCTTTTCTCACATAATATATCCTGACTAGTATTCCCTTTCTTTTTATTCCTCCTAGATCCTCCCTACCTCCTCTCCCCACTGGATTGACTCCCTTGCAAAACAAACAGGCTTCTAAGGGATAATAATAAAAGTCATATGATAAGTTAAAACAATAAAAACAACACACCAGAATTGGAAAGAACAAATAAACAAGGAAAAGAACACAAGACAAGGCAAAAGAATCAGAGACCCACTTGTTCACCTACTCAGCAATCCAACTAAAAACAATAACCTGGAAAGCATAATACATATGCAGAGGGCCTGATGCAGACCATTGCAGGCCCTGTGTATTCTGACTCAGTCTCTGTGGGTTCATAGGAGCTTTGCTCATGTTGATTTAGAGGGCCTTGTTTTCCTGGTATTTTCCATCATTTATATGTGACCCCCCCCCCTTCTCCTTAAAGGCTGTTGGCCACCAGCCTAAGAGGACGAAAGGAACAGAGGCAGAGAGCAGGGTTCAGAGGACAATGAGTGTGGCAGAACCTCTGGAGATTGTTGCTGCAGAGGAATAAGTCTATTTTATTGTTTCAGGGATTGTGTATATAAGGGCTTTTTTAAGGGGTACAGATGGAAAGGGATAATTGGTCATAGCATCATGCAAGCAGAAAAGGCTGATAGGTTATAATACAGCACCTAATTATCATGTAGGCAGGAATCCAGAGAGGTACATGTGTGCTGACATATGCAGCATTGCAGAGAACTCTGTACAAGGTCACTTTTCTTTTTCTGTTTTTTTTTTTTAATATTTTTTTAAAGATTTTATATTTTTATTTTATATATTTGAGTACACTGTCACCATTTTCAGACACACCAGAAGAGGGCATCAGATCCCACTAAAGATGGTTGTGAGCCACCATGTGGTTGCTGGGAATTGAACTCAGGACCTCTGGAAGAGCAGTCAGTGCTCTTAACCGCTGAGCCAACTCTCCAGCCCACAAGGTCACTTTCTTTTTTTTTTTTTTTTTTTTTTTTTTTTTTAGATAAGGTTTCTCTGTGTAGCCCTGGCTGTCCTGGAACTCACTTTGTAGACCAGGCTGGCCTCGAACTCAGAAATCTGCCTGCCTCTGCCTCCCAAGTGCTGGGATTAAACGTGTGCACCACCACTGCCCGGCTCACAAGGTCACTTTTCAAACAAGACCAGACACCTGTGTTCAGGGACACTCTCCAGACAGAGACAGAGACAGAGACAGAGACAGGAAGACCTACAGAGAAATGGAGTCCCCTATTTTGCACCAAGTTTAGAAAGCCAACTAGTCATGAAAAAGTGCTACTTATAATAGCAAGTTTCCCCAACATCCCTGGCTCTTATGCTCTTTCTGACTCCTCTTCTGCAGGGTTCCCTGACTTATGAGAGGAGAGATTTGATGGAGATATCTCATATAACTCTGGCTGTGGGGCTCTGTATTTGCTCCCATCTGCTGCTGGAGGAAGTTTCTCTGGTGATGGATGATCAAGGCACTAATCTATGAGTATAGCAGAATGACATTTGGTGTCTTTTTTTATTGCTACAGCTTTTGTTTGTTGGTTGGTTAGTTTTATTTTAGAACAGTGGTATTTGGTCTTATCCTAGGAGCCTGGGCTATCTAGTCTCAGGTTCTTGGATACACAAGCATTGTTGACTATGGATTCCATATTGTGGACTGAGTCTTAAATCAAATCAGACATTGGTAGGTTACTCCTCCATTACAATAACATATCTTGCAGGCAGGATAGCTTTGAGGATCAAAGGGTTTATGGCTGAATTTGTGTTAAATTTCTCTTTTGGGTAGAATGCAGAATACCTTCTTGTACCTAAGATGTTAAAACATATATGTTCAGGCAGTATGTAAGCAACAGCTCCAACTTCTTTAAGTTTAATGAGTTATGCTGGTAAGGTCTTCAGAAATGTGGCCTAGCTGTCAGTTTGTGGAGAACAACCTATAGTCTTGGCAACAACCTGAGTAATTTGGGGACTTCCATGGGACTGCTTTGTACAACAATTCAAGTATATGGTAAATCCATCTCAGTACTGAAAGTTTCATTTGATGATACTAGATGGCCAGTGGGATTCTGTCTCCCCATTATTGCCTTTATATATGTATATATTTTAGGAAGATTCTACTGAATTAGGTTTCTGTACTACCCCTCAAGTAGCCATTAATATTTCCCTATATTCCCTGCCTCATCTCTTTTTTTATTCCCCCTTATCCCTCTGTTCCAGCTTTCCCCATCCATCTATAATCATCTCCTCTATTTTCCTTTTCTAACAAGATATATGCCCCCCAAATATTCATTTTTTCATATATAACTTCTGTGGTTATGTAGATTGTAGTTTGGTTATAGTTCACTTACCAACTAATATCTAAATATAAGCAAATACATACCATTTTTGTCTTTCTGGGTCTGGGATACCTCACTTGGAATGGTTTTATTTCTAGTGCCATCAATTTACCTGTGAATCTCATGATTTAATTTTTTAATGGCTGAGTAATTGTGTAAATGTGCCACATTTTCTTTACCCATTCTTCTGTTGAGGGACACAGATTATTTCCATTTGTCAGTCTACTGTGAATAGAACAATAATGAACATGATTGAGCAAGTGAAGTGTCCTTTGAGTATATGCCTAAGAGTGGTATAACTGGATCTTGAGATGGATGAATTCCCATCTTCTGAGGAACAGCCACACTGATTTCCATAGTGGCTGTACAAGTTTTCATTCTCACCAACAATGGATGAATGTTCCTCTTGCTGTATATCCTTCTAGCCTGAGCTGTCCATTCTTTTGTTTTATTGATCTTAATAATTCTCACAGGTGTAAGAAAATAATCTTGAATAGCTTTGACTGCATTTCTCTGATGGGTAGGGATGCTGAACATTTTTAAGTGTTTCTTAACTGTTTGATTTTCCACTTTTAAGAATTCTCTGTTTATAGGTTCTGAGAAGATGGCTCAGTGGTTAAGAACACTGGCTGTACTTTCAGAGGTCCTGAGTTCAGTTCCCTTCAACCACATGGTGGCTTATGGCCATTTGCAAAAGGATAATATACCCTATTCTAGCATACAGGTAAGTTAAAAAAAATCTGTGTTTATGTCTGTACCCCATTTTAATTGGGTAAATTGTTTTCTTGATATCTAAGATTTATTTTTTAGTCATTTATATATTTTGGATATTAGCCCTCTATCAGATATGTAGTTGGTAATCTTTTCCCATCTATTTTTTTCCAAATGATGGTGCCCTTTGCAGAGCAAAAGCTTTTCAGTTTCCTGAGGTTTCATTTATTAATTGTTGATCTTAGTGCTTGTGTTCATGGTGTTCTGTTCAGAAAGTCATTTCCTATGCCAATAAGTTTAAGGCTACTGACCACTTTATCTTCTATCAGTTTCAGTGTGTCTGGTTTTATGATCCATTTGTACTTGAGTTTATGCAGAGTGATAAATATGAATCTATTTGCATTCTTCTACATGCAGACATCTAGTTAGATCAGCACCATTTGATGAAGATGCTTTCTTGCAGTGTGTAATAGGTGTCCATAGGTATGTGGATTTATACATGTCTGGGTCTTCAATTAGATTCCATTGATCAATGTGTCTGTTTTTGTGCCAATATCATGCTATTTTTATTATAACATCTCTATAGTACAATTTCAAGTCACTGGATACTTCCAGCAGTTCTTTTGTTATTTAGAATTGTTTAGCTAGCCTTTTGTTTATGCTTTTGTTGTTTTGTTTTCTTTTTTGTTTCCATATGAAGCTAAAAATTGTTCTTTTGAGATTTGTGAAGAATTGTGTTAGCAAATTGGTGGAGAGTGCATTGAATCTTCAAATTGCTTTTGGCAGATGGCTACTTTACTATATTAATGCTACTGACCCATGAGCATGAGAGATCTTTCCATTTTCTATCTTCTTCAATTTCTTTTTTTCAGTGTCTTAAAGTTTTGGCTTGTTTTATTAGAGTTACCCAAAGTTATTTTATTATTTGAGACTATTATGAAAGCTGCCATTTCTTTTGTTGTTGCTTTGTTTTTCTCAGCCTGTTTGTCATTTGTATATAAGAGGGATACTGATTTTCATGTGTTAATTTTTTATCCAACTACTTTGCTGAATGTGTTTATCAGCTGTCGGTGATTCCCAATGGAAATTTTAGGGTTTCTTATGTATACCATCATTTCATCTGTAAGTAAGATGCTTTGACTTCTTCCTTTCCAAATTTGCACGCCCTTGATCTCCTTCATTTGCCCTATTGCTCTAGCTAATAGGTCAAGTACTATATTGAGTAGGGAGAGGGGACAACTTTGTTCTTTTTCCTGATTTTAGTGGAATTGCTTTGAGTTTCTCTTCATTCAAATTGTTGTTGCCTGTGGGCTTGCTATAAATTGCCTTTTTTTTTTTTTTTTGAGACAGGATTTCTCTGTATAGCCCTGGCTGTCCTGGAACTCCCTCTGTAGACCAGGCTGGCCTCAAACTCAGAAATCCACCTGCCTCTGCCTCCCAAGTGCTGGGATTAAAGGTGTGTGCCACCACTGCCCTGCTAAACTGCCTTTTTATGCTGATAATTATCCCTTGTTTCCCAAATCTCTCCAGGACTTTTATCATGAATGGGGTGTTGAATTTTTGTCAAAACCCTTTCCGGCATCTAATAAGAATATAGTGTGTTTTTTTTCTTTCAGTTTGTTTACACAGGGGATTATATTTATTGATTTATATGTGTTGAACCATCCCAGCATCTCTGCGGTGAAGCCTACTTGATCATGTGAATGATCTTTTGGATGTGTTTGTGGACTAAGTTTGCATATTTTATTTGGCATTTATGTTCAGAAGGGAAAGTGGTCTGTAATTATTTTACTTTTTAGGGTCTTTATGTGGCTTGAATATCAGAGTAACTGACTTTGTAAAATGAATTGGCTAATGTTCCTTTTGTTTCTATTTTGTGGAGTAACTTAACAGAGATTAGCATTAACTCTTCTTTGAAGGTTTGGGAGAATTATACATTAAACCATCTATCCCTGAGCTTTCTTTGGTTGGTAGGTTTTAAAGACTGCTTCTATTTCACTGAGAGCTATAGGTCTGTTTAAATTGCTTATCTGATCTTGATTTAACTTTACTAAATGGTACCTACTGAGAAATTTTCCATTTCTTTTAGATTCTCCAATTTATTTAGTACAGTATTTTTTAAAGTGTGTAGTTATGATTCTTAGAATTTCCTTGGTATTGATTGTAATATCCCCCTTCTCATTTCTATTTTTTGAAAAAATTTCTCAACCTTTTATTTAATTTGGATAAGCATTTGTCAATCACATTGTTTTCTCAAATAACCAATGTTTTTCATTGATTTATTGTATTATGTTGTTATTGATTTAATTTTATTGATTTCAGTACTGTGTTTGATTATTTCTTAACATCTAATAATTTTGAATGTAATTTCTTCTTTTTGTTTTAGAGCTTTCAGGTGTTCTGTTAAGTGGTTAAGTTGTAAGTAGTATGAGATATCTCCCTCCCACACCTTTTAAAATGTAGGCACCTATTGTTATGAATTTGATACTTTATTTTGTCCCATATGTTTGGTTATACGATTTGCTCATTTTCATTCAATTCTGGAAATTTCTTTGTTTCAGTGTTGACCCATTTTTCATTCAGTAGAGAGTTTTTGAGTTTCCATGACTTTCCGTTCTATCTGTTGTTTCTGTTGTTGTTGATATCCTGCTTTAATTCATATTGGTCAGATAGGATGCAGTGTTTTAATATAAATTTCTTGTATCTTTTGAGACATGTTCTATACATATTCATTAGGCCCATTTGCTTTATAAAGTCAGTTAGCTCCAGCATGTTTCTGATTAGTTTGTAACTGAATGACCAGTATATTGGCAGGAGTTGGGTATTGAAGTCTCCAAATATTCATGTATAAAGGGCAACATGTGATTTAAGCTATAGCATTGTTTATTTTACAAACTTGCATTCCTTTGTGTTTGGTGCAAAAACATTAAGAATCAAAATATCCTCTTCTGTGTCAATGGGTTCAAGGTTATTCCACCCTTTTTCTTCTCTCAAGTTCAATGTATCTGGTTTTATGTTGAGGTTTTTCATCTATTTGGAGTCAAGTTTTGTACAACTTGACAAGCATGGAATTCCTTGCATACTTTTGCAAGTAGAAGTTCTTTAGGGTTGGGTTTGTAGATAAATAATTGCTTAAATTTGGTTTTATCATGGAATTTCACATTTTATCTATCTATGGTGATTGAAAATTTTGCTGGATTTAGTAGTCTGGGATAACATCTGTGGTCTCTTAGAGTCCATAGAACATCTGTCCAAGTCCTTCTGGATTTTAGAGTCTCCATTGAGAAGTAGATGTAATTCTGATAGGTCTGCTTTTATATGTTATATGGTCTTTTCCCCCTTGCTGCTTATGTGCCATGCAGACTTTATTTTCTGTTATAATGTATTTGGTGCTCTATATGTTTCTGGTACCCTGATAGGTTTGGAAATTTTTCCTCTGTGATTTTATTGAAAATATTTTCTGTGCCATTGTTTTGGGTTTCTTCACCTTCCTCTATTCATATTACTCTTTTTTGTTGTTGTTATTTTCTTTTTATTTCTTTTATTGTTTTGTTTGTAATAGGTCCATTATTTATCCCTTCTCTTTTCTCTCTTCAATCCCTCCAATATATCTCTCCTTGCTTTTATTCAAATTCATGGCCTCTTTTGTTACAAATGCACACATACACACACACACACACACACACACACACACACACACTATTATGTTCCTAATACATAAATATAACTTGCTCAACCTGTGTAATATTACTTTTATTTTAATTACCTTTATATTTTTATAGTCCAATCATAACCCCCTCCCATTCTGCCCTCCCACAGTTCCAAATATCATTCCTCCTCCCAGACTCCAAGAAGATGTCCCCCTCTCCCCCATCAGACTTCCCCACTCCCTGAAGCCTCAAGTCTCTCAAGGGTTAGGCACATCTTCTTTTACTGAGGCCAGACCAGGTAGTCCTCTGCTGTATATGTGTTGGGGCCTCAGACTAGCTAGTGTATACTGCCTGTTTGGTGGCTGAGTGTCTGAGAGATCAATGGAGTCCACGTTAGTTGAGACTGCCGGTCTTCCTATGGGGTCACCCTCCTCCTCAGCTTCTTCCAGCCTTTCCCCAATTCAACCACAGGGGTGAGTAGCTTCTGTCCATTGTTTGGGTATAAATATCTGCATCTGACTCATTCAGCTGCTTGTTGGGCCTCTCAGAGGCCAGCCATGCTAGGCTCCTGTCTGTAAGCACACCATAGCATCAGAAATAGTGTCAGGTCTCGCAGCCTCCCCTTGAGATGGATCCCAAGTTGGGCAGGTCACTGGACCTCATTTCCCTCAGTCTCTTCTCTATTTTTGACCCTGCAGTTCTTTTAGACAGGAACAATTATGGGTCAGAGTTTTTGACTGTGAGATGGTAACCTCATCCCTCCATTGGAAGCCCTGTCTTTCTACTAGAGGTGAATTCTACAATTTACCTCTCCTCACTGTTGGGCATTTCATCTAAAGTCCTTTCCTTTGAGTACTGACAGTTTCTCACTTCCCAGGTCTCTGGTACATTCTAGAGGGTCCCCCCACTTCCCACTCCTCGAGGTTGCATATTTCCATTCCTTCTGCTGGCCTTCAGGGCTTCTCTTCTGTTTTCCCCCTCCCTAATACCTGATCATCTTCCCATTTTCCCCTCCCTGTCCCACTCAGCTCCCTCCTTCCCTCTGCCTCCAGTGATTGCTTTCTTCTCCCTCACAAATGATTGATGCATCCTCACTTGGGTCCTGCAGCTTGTTAACATTCTAGAATTCTGAGGATTGTAACCTAGGTATTCTGTACATTTTTGGCTAATATCCACCTATTCATAAGTACATACCATGATCAAGGACCTCAACATGAAACCAGATATAATGAATCTAATAGAAAATAAAATGGCAAAGAGACTTGAACTCATTGAGTTATTGTATGTCACACAATGTAGGTGTTGGGAAATAAACCTGGGTGGGTCCTTTGTTTTCTTTTCTTTTTTGTCATTTACAAGAGTAGAGTTGCTCCCTACCTGTCTCTTTACCTGCTCTGGAACACATAACCATGACGCCCAACTGAGAGGACTGTGGACAGTCAGTTATGTAGCATAGCACTGGGAGTTCTTCTCCATGCTAATGAATTATCTAGATAGCCTTAGCCTTTAGCCAATGACCTTTCCTTCCTAGGTATTCTCATGCTCTTCCCCAAAGAGATATATAATCCCTGGTTCACCCTAATAAAAGTATATGCGCCTACATCTGTGGAGCAGTGGTCTGTGACAGGCAGTCTGGCACCCAGTTGAGCACATACTTAAAACTCTGGGTGATCCAGCAGAAAAATCCACAAGGGACTGGAAAACGTTATGCCAGTGCTCCTGGGAGGCTTTTGGCTCCAGTCACGGTCAAGTACCACCCCTCCTCAGGTAGAGGTGTGGCCACACAGCCCCAAGACATCCCCATGTTAATGAGACACCTAGAGGCTTAGCCAGGCCCCTTCCCAGTTACTATATCTGCCTTGACTCTCCCAGAGGGGCCAGGGTACAATTCCATCCATGCCACTCTCTACAATGAAAATGAACAAATGTCTTAGAATTATGGACAGTCTCTTCATCTGGACCTGCTGTGGGAAGTGAGGGATCCCACCTTCGATTAAGGAGCCTTGTCTAATCTCTTGAAGAGGGCTTCCCAGTGCTCCCAGACAATACCCATTCACCCAAGCCTAAGCAGCTAGCCAGACACCCCAAGCCACTGCAAACTGGACCTACAGTGGGATGCCAGCTATGCTCTGTGGCTCCGTCTGTTTCCAGGTCCCAAGGCATCCATCAGGGTCCATGATGTCCAACCATAGGAACTCCAGAGCTAGCTGTGATGTTCCATGGGATGGCTTCCTTTTCTACCCATGGGCTGTGTCTCCACAGATGCCTCTCACACAGCCTGTCCAGCCCATTGGACTGTAGAAGAGCTCGCAGCCACTTCCTGTGTGTCTCCTGTCCCACCCAGAGCCTCAGCGCTTGGGTCAGACATGTGGGGCTTCTTCCCACTGCACCAGGCTTGTTCCCACATCCATCCATCCCCAATAAAGCAATATGAACAAGCAAGGATTATCTCAGAGTGTTGTTCTTTAAAGATCGAACTGGGGAAGGCCTTCTCCTAAAAAAGCCACAGCTAAGACTCCTTAAGAAGGCTTTTCTCTACACTGGGGCATTGAACACCCTCAGGCCCACAGGCCTCTCCTCCCATTGATGTCCAACAAGGCTCTCCTCTGTCACATATGAGGCCAATGCCATGCGTCCCTCCATGTATATTCTTTGATTGGTGGTTCAGTCCCTGGGAGCTCTTGGGGGTCTGCCCTGTTGATACTGCTGCTCCCTCCATGGGGCTGCAAACCCCTTCAGCTCCTTCAGTCCCTTCTCCAACTCCTCCTTTGGGGACCTCACGCTCAGTCCAATGGTTGGCTATGAGCATCTGCCTCTGTATATGCCAGGCTCTGGCAGAGCCTCTCTGGAGACAGCCATATCAGGCTCCTGTCAGCAAGCACTTCTTGGCATCCACAATAGTATCTGGGTTTGGTGACTATATATGGGATGGATCCCCAGGTGGGGCATTCTCTGGATGGCCTTTCCTTCAGTCTCTGCTCCGCACTTTTTCTCCATATTTCTGCCTGTGAGTATTTTGTTCACCCTTCTAAGAAGCACTGAAATGCCAGGGCAGGAAGATGGGAGTTGGTGGGTGGTGGGTGGTGGAGCACTCTCATAGAAGCAGGTGGAGGGGGGGGATGTGATAGGGGGTTTCCAGAGGAGAAACCTGGAAAGGGGAAAACATTTGAAATGTAAATAAAGAAAATATAAAAATAAATAATAAATAAATAGATAAATAAATAAAACAAAGACAGA
This sequence comes from Rhynchomys soricoides, assembly GCA_019843965.1. Classification (NCBI taxonomy): domain Eukaryota; kingdom Metazoa; phylum Chordata; class Mammalia; order Rodentia; family Muridae; genus Rhynchomys; species Rhynchomys soricoides. The sequence continues at coordinate 52,203 of JADRCH010007179.1, forward strand.
CAGATCTCTGAGTTCTTTTGCAATGTTAAGAAAAAAATTGCATGCATTCTGTCTCATAAGAATCAAAGGGCTGGGGTCATGGGATGCTGATTCATAAGATAATCAAAAGGAACTTGGAGTAAATGACTGGATTAATATGTAAAATAAAAAGCTGGACCAGTGTTCTACAGGAAAATAAAAGAGAGAGAGAGAGAGAGAGAGAGAGAGAGAGAGAGAGAGAGAGAGAGAAGGCTTTTTTATTCTTCTACCCCCCTGGTACTTGGTAACCGCTTCCAATTGGACCATATTCTGCTTGTCTCGGACTCTGCTTCTTCCTTCTTGCTTGGCATATAGACACCTCAAGGGATGTAGATTTCTTTTTCTCCTGACTTCTTCTCCATGTGGTATACCAGCATCACCAGGATACCCAGAGATGGGACCAGGGACCACAACCTTTGTCCCAGACCCCACTGTTCCCTGTCCAGTGTAGTGTGTCTGACACCCCAAAGTGAAACATGGGCTATGGACTCCCATTTATGGCCTTTGCTCTACCTCCTCTGGGGCAGTGTGCTGGTGGCATCTGGATACCCCCAGCAAGAGAGGCAGAATGCTGTATGACACAACTACTTGTAGTAGATCATCTTACATTCATATCTCAAAGTTATTAGAACATAAAGAGTAGTTCTAAATGTTAGTAAACAGGGCAAAAGTACTTTTTAATAAGTACAACCATGCTAAATGTCAATGTAACAGCACTGACTTGAGTGTGGTGTAGACTGTCCCAGAAGACTACAATTCAACATCTTAGAATTTGTGATAAGTCACAGATCCTTCCACTGCCGGCAAGATGTCCTTCTACCCAGCTATCTCATTTCAGTCATTATTGACATAACAAAATGTAGCCCTTGATAAACTTTTGGGAAAATAAAATCAAGATAACCTAATATATTCTCATCAATTAGGATCTTCTTTTCACAATGCATGTCAAATGGTGTCAATAGATGTTGAAAAATCCTGCTATTTAAAGGTAGTAGTCTACCATGTCTGGACATCACCCCTGAGCTTGGTGCAAAATGGAGGGCTCCCTTTGCCAGTAGGGATTCTTCTCTCTACCTTATCTGGGGAGCCTAACCCCCCCACACCTTACATGAGGAATATCATGTAAGCAAAATTACAGGTTCAACTTCCAGGAATGCCACTCCATGCAAATAAGGACCTTAAGCCAGTACCTTAAGCCTCAGCAATGAAACTTCGTCCTGAGAATAATCCCTTCCCACTTTGAAAGGTTTATATAGTCCTAGTAAAGAGCTAGCTCAAGCTTTTTCATTGAATATTATATGAGAGAGCTGTTTAGTTGAATGTCCTATAAAAGAGCTGTAACACTGAAAAATTCAGAGAAGAGCCCTGTCGGCTCTTTGCCAGCAGGGCAGGTCCAGGAGAGAGGAGAAAATCTGGTCCAGCTGGGTCTGCCCAGGGCTGAGCAAGATGGCAATTCTTGATTGCCCAGGGCTGAGCCCTGGCCCAGAGCTGCCACAACCCCAGCTTGGCTCTGAAATAGCACCCAGTGCAGGAGAGCAGATGGGCATGTCACCGAGGAATCGGAGCCACTGCTGCCAAAGCCACTCTCGATGCCGTGGTCTCTGCTGTGAACCCGGGGCCCCTGCACACCCAGGCCGACCTGGGCCCTCACTTTCCTGCTCCTATGGCCTGGGTTGTCCCAGGCCACATGCAGCGCTCCCTGTCCATGTGCCTGGGAGGCATGCCCTTTAACCATCAGCATCTCCGCAGAGCAGGGGCTGCTGGCTAGGGCAGAGACCACAGGTGGAGGGGGTCTTCCCGGACGTGGGAGGGTGTGGCAGTGCCTCATCCAGTGATAATGCTTGCCCAGTCCCATCGAGCTGGCACACCCTCCTACTCACCTGCCCACAGGGCATCGGTCACCTGGGAGCCGGGGTGCAGGCTGCCTGCCAATCACTGCTGGGGGAGGAGGTGCAGCACAGGCCCAACATCTTCCCCTTTTGTTTTTGTAATGAGCAGGTTACATGGCTCCTGTCTTAGGTTGTCCCCCACATGGGGATCTTACCAGTCTCTGGATTCCATGTGTCACTCTGGCTCAAGGGAGGGAGGGTGCTCAACGACCTGTCTTAGATTGTCTCAGCACATCTGAGATCTTACCCATCTTTGGTCAGGTGGAGAGCTGAGGAGGGGAGCTCATAGGCAGAGGGATATATAGAGCCTGTCCAGAAGAGACAAGTTTTTGGTAAGGACCTCAACTTGGTAAAGCTGGACCACCTCTAGCCTCTGATATATAAATTGAGTGAACTTATTGAGCACACATGGCCTGACAGTCAAAATAAAGAGAAAGAGAAGAAAGGGGCCAAAGGGAGGGGGGGTGGGAATAGGGCAATAGGCCATGAAATCCAGTCCATAACGGGTTGTCCTGGAACTCTCTTCACCTTCTTTACAGTCATAAGGATTACCCCACTGTTTTTTGAGGATCTCTTGTAGTCCTTAGGGGTCACCGAATCCTCCCTCAGTCAAGATGGGGAGCAGCATCCATGTCAGCAGCATGATCGTTTTCTTGATCATCTTGGTCTCCTGAGAGAGAAGCATAGGGGGGATTCTCAGGGCAGGTGGACTCTCTGGAAAGGTTATTGTCAACACCCCCCCCTTGTTGGGGCATATACTTTTTGTCTCTGGCCAGTATCCAGATTGGTCTTTTTTCACTTTGTGGAAATATGCAGCTGAATCCCTTCCCACCTGTCAGGAGCAGGTCTGGCCCTCTCCAGGCTCCCATCAGTGGGTCCCCCCGCCTAACTAGTATCGAGCTATAGGGGATGGAGGAGGTCCAATGTTTTTGAAACAGGGACAACTGAGGATTTTCCTTTGAAAAATCTAAAATATTTAAAATGAATAATGGCTTTTTTAGCTGATCATGTGGGGGTAAAAATTCCCCATTTTGTTTTTGTAATTGAGACTATAAAGTCTGATTTTGTCTTTTGACAATTGCTTGTTCTCTCAGATTGTAAGGGATGCCCATAGTGTGGGAGATCTTCCACATATGGAGAAACTCTGAAAAAGGTTTGCTTGTAAAACACAGGCTATTATCTGTTTTAATCTGATCTGGAAGTCCAAGAATGGCAAAACACTGAAGCATATGGCTAATAGCATGCTTAGATTTTTCTATGGCATGGGCCGACACCAAGCATGCATGGGAGAAGGTATCAGCAGTCACAAATATATATATTAGCTTCCCAAATGGGGAATAGTGAGTAACATTGAGCTGCCAAAGATTATTATGGCAGAGCCCCCAAGGATTACTTCCCATTGTTTGAAGGGGAGGCACCTGTAGTAAAGACTGGCAAGATTTACAGGTATGTACTATCTTTTTAAGGTCTTCAATTGGAACATGTGGGAATTTATGTTTAAGTCCCCTCCAGTTGAGGTGGGTCAATGAGTGGAACTGTGTGACCTTGGAGACAGTATGACACTGTAATGTAGAGGCTAGTTGGTCAGCCAGGCTATTCCCCTGGGATAAAAATCCAGGGAGGTTTTGGTGGCCTTGAAGATGTTGGGTATAGATAGGGCTTTGTCTCTATGTAAGTAAGGTGTGGGCCTGTATCATCAAGGGGGTGATAGGATTAGAATCTAGCTTAATATGAGCCTCAATCAAGTTGGGCAGCAAATTTACCACTTAAAGCTATCAGCAAACAGATTGAAAGGCTCAAGCACAGAATCCAGAGCCATCACTACCGCAAACAGTTCTTTAAACTGTGTAGAGCCCTCAACAACATGAACATCTGATTTTATGGGGGTAGGCAGGTTGCCCTGTCTAAAGGGGGATACACAACAGTGGAGGATCCCAGGCTCCCACCATCAGTAAAGACAGTGGGGTAATTTGGATTGTGGCTAGAAAGAAAAAGTCTAGGGGGCCTCCACTCAAGACTGGAGAAGGAACTCATCCACTTATGTGTTCCAAAGTGGCAATCAATTTCACTGGTGAAGCCCTCTAAGGTCAGAGCAAACTGTCTATTGTTTCTCTGTAACCAAAGGAAATCTGTGTTTTTAAATTGGTTAATAAGGGCAGAAGGTTCTGCCCCAAAGAGCATAATAGAAAGATTTCTCCCCTTGACAATGCAATCGGACAGCTGATTAGCCATAGAATAAACTTGAGCCTCCCTCCCCACACACACACCGAAAGGTGAATCCAACTGATGGGTTCTCCTTCCTGGCCAAGTATCGAAGTACACAGCATTTCTCCAAAAATATATACAATAAGGGATAGGTCAGGATCATATTGTTTAAGGGTTGCTGAATCAATGCTTGTTGAATCTTGTTCAACAACTGGATATGATCAAATGTCAGCACTATAGGGGTGGAGAGGTCACGTCCTTAAAGGAAGTCAAACAATGGTGTTAGATCTTCTTTGGCAATGGAGATCCAAGACCTCATCCAATTGATTTCTCCTAAAAAGCTTTTATAACTGTGGGAGGGTATAAGAATTTGAAGTTGGGGCTTAACAGGGGACACAGCATCTAAGGACAACATGGAGCCCAGGATCTTAAACAGTGGCACTCTCTGAAACTTTTCAGGAGCCACCCAAAAATCATTATATTTAAGGATGGAAAGACACTTATTGGTAAGCTCCTGAAGGTCTGAAATGTTAGGAGAACCCAAAATAATATCACCCATATAAATGTAAAATAAAATACCGGAATCACCTAAAAAGGATGAAAGCATATAATATTGACACATGGGCGGGCTATTGGCCATGCCTTGGAGTAGGACTGTCCACTCAAATCTAGAATTAGGCCTGCCAAAATTAACAGAAGGAATAGAAAAGGCAAACTTCTCACAATCTTCAGGGTGTAGGGGAGAAAAAAAAAGCAATCTCTAATATCAATTATTGCTAAATAATAGATGCTGGGGATCGCTGGGATCCATGGAAGTCCCCTCTGGGGGATCCTGAAGAGAACCATCCTTTCATTAATTTTCCTCATATCATGTAGTAGCCTCCATGACACATTGGTTTTTTTTAATCACTAAGACAGGAGAGTTCCAGGGGCTGGTAGAGGCCCTTAAATGTCCTAATTTTAATTGTTATTGTACCAAAAGGTGTAGTTGTTGTAATTTTGGGGCAGGGATAGGCCACTGGTCAACCCATATGGGGTCTGCCAGTTTCCAGTGGATCTTAGGAACTGGGGGCCGAGCAGTTGCCTTTAGAATTGGGGGTGAGACAAAGGGCATTGTTGGCTCATCTTCTCAAAGTGAGGATCACCCCTATAATTTGGAAACACCATCTTTCCCTGCTCAAAAGACTGTTTATGATCAGTGGTAATAAAGGCCCAGCCTCCTCAAGTATATCTTGGCCCAGAAGGTTAGCCATCAGACTGGAAATCACAAGAGGGTGCATCTCACCACTATAGCCATCATGGTCCTCCCAGGAAAGCCAGGAGGCCGTCTCCCATGAGGTAGATTGTCCCCTCATGCCTAGTAATGGTGGACTCAGAACAAGCTGCCAAGAGTGGGGGACCTCTTCCTTTTTATTGCCATTCGATCTGCGTAGGTGTCAATGAGGAACCAGAGAGTTTTTCCACCTATGGCAAGGGTCATCTTAGGGCAGAGCCCAGGGACAAGAGGCACAGTCCAGTTAGCACTAACTGGAGGCTTCCCCTTATTTAACAGGGTTGGGTCGGCACCTGGGGGAGTTTAAAGGCTGACCTTTTAGGTTGAATTTAGACTTACAATCCCTGGCCCAGTGGAAGCCCTTCTTGCACATGGGGCAAGGGGTGCACGGCAGACAGCTGGTAGGGTGGGTGGCAGCTTTTGTCAGATTGGGGCACTCTCTTAACAATGGCCCTCTTTACCACACCCAAAACAAGTCTGGCCCCTGCTGACTGGGGCTTGTTGGAGGTCATTAACAAGAACAGCCATATCTTCCTTACAGGCCTCCTTTAAAGCGACAGCCAAGGCCCTAGTCTAAAAGGAGGAAGAGCTGACATCTCTGGAGGCAATAATCCATTTGTCAATACCCTGGCTGCATAACCCAGCACATGCAAGCTTGTGATCAGCATTCATTCCATCCCAGACCAGTGAGCAGATGAACTGAACTGGTCTCAGAGTTCACCTGCATGGAATTTTCTATGTAAACTCTTTTGAACTCTATCTCTGAAGGAGGCAAGATCCTCATGAGCTTTTGGTTAATTCTTGATATGGAAGACTCAGTAGGTCCCTTGTCAAGCTTTCTCCAGGTGGTAAGACCAATGGCTCTAATCTGATCTTGATAAGGTGGGGGGGGATGGCTACCTGCTGGGCACCTGTAGAGTTTGGATTGGCTGTGCTTTCAAGCATGCCAGCAGTGATGGGGACTTGGGGCTGAGCACTTTGGTTCCACTACCCCTGGATTTGACACTTCCTGAAAGTAGACAGTCCATTTAAGGTAGGCTGGCCCAGAGAGAATGGCCTTAGCCAAATCCTTCCAGTCTTGGGCGATAAATGCGTGGTGTGCCCTGGGCCCTCAAGGATAGTCTCAGCCCAGGGGCAATTGGAGCCATCCTCAGCCACCACCTTAAGTTCTTTAATCTCCAAGGGATTCCAAGGATACCAAGCCACTGGTCAATTACCACTGGGGTTGATATTCACTGGATAAAGGCTGGTGGTGTACTGGGTGCATAGCCCCTCTCTATTGTAAGGAGGCAGGGCCTCCGGCAGCATAGAGGGACTCTGAAAAGGGTTGTCTGAGGGGTCCAAAGAGGGATAAGGAGGTTCAAGGGTGAGATCAGACCTGGAAAAAACCGCCCCATAATTTTTGGAGGTACACTCACCCAAAGACCAATTAGCCCTAGCCCGTTAATGTTCTTCTGTCAGGAGGAGGGAGAAGTTCCTCACACGGGGCACCAGTCTGTCGGCTCCTTGCCCACAGGTCCATGTGAGAGGAGAGAACCCAGTCCTGCCAGGTCTATCGGGGCTGAGCAGGATGGTGAGTGTCAACAACCCAAAAGAAACACATCAGGCAGGAAGTCTTGTTGAAGCAGGAACTCAACTTTATTGTATCAGCCCCTCGCATAATTATATAGAGAAGGCAAAGGGGATGGGCACTTAGGTATGGGGATAGATGACATAGCAGGTGGGAAAGGGGAAGGGGTGACCTACAGGGCCAATAGCAAAGCTCCACGTCATCAATGGCAGGGCAGAGGAGGGCCAAACAGGTCTTGCTGAGTCACTCCTATATGGAAGTGACTGAGACAGGTCTCAGAACTCGAGCCAGGCTCGGGTTTGTCCTCAAGGCCCAAACAAGGGCCAAAATGGTGCCCAACATGACCACTGTCCAAGATCCCACCCTCTCTCCCTTGGGACAGCAGGAGGGGAAGAATACCCCCAGTGTTGTGCAGTCCGGGTCAAGGCTGCCTCCCAGGGCAGAGCCCTGGCCCAGAGTGTCTGCAACCCCACCTTGGCTCTGCAACACAGCACCCAGTGCAGGAGGGTAGACGGGCAAGTCAGTGAGGAATCAGGGCCACTGCCACCAAAGCAGCTCTTGCTGCTGTGGTCGCTGCTGCCCCCTGCTCCCGTCCCCACATTCACTGCTAGACTGGATATTGCTGACCCATGTGGTCTGGACTTGATTTATCCTTCCTTGCCTGATGTAGAGAAGTGCCTGGACACCTTAAGAAAGAAGAGAAAACTGGAACCCACAGTCTTATGCATGCTGCCACAGTCTCTCTGAGTTCATGTTTATCATTCCAGCTGTGTCTGAAACACCATTTTTCTTGAACTCAACTACCACCTCTGGCACTTACAATCTTTTTGCATCCACTTTCACATAGATCTCTGAGTCCTTAGGGGAGGGGTTTGATGAAGACATCCCATTTAGGATAAAGTGAGAGAGCCTTACTCCCCATTTTGATGTTAGCTAGGCTAAAACAAGGAAGAGTATATTTTTTTCTCACTCAACCTTGTACTCTCCTTCTTCTCTTCCTCCTCCTCTTCCTTTTTCTTTTCCTCTCCCCAAATAACTGACTCTTTCCTCCTTATCTCCCTCTGCCTTCCTTCCCTTTCTTCACTCATCCTTTACTGTTGCCCATTCCTTACTTTTACTTTTCTGTTCTTGCCCTCCCTCAAAGTCTTAAATAAGGGTGTCATTATTACAAACTGGGTAAGTTGTCACCTTGATCTTACACTTTCCTGTATCCAGAACTGTGAAAATTAAATGTCAAGGTGAATACACTTCCATTCCACCCCAACCCCAGTGTATATTTTATCTGAGCTGCTAGCATAGACTTACAGGATTTTGCCCCTAAACTCTGAGGTATACTATGTAAGATGATGGTATTTATTCACTACTTTAAAAGTCCAGTCAGCCAAACACCTACATGACTGATGGATGAAAATTACATCTGGGTTGGGGAATTCAACTCTTCCATATTCACCACATGCCTTGCTCAATGAACTTCAACTTTATTGCTCTTGTAAGAAACACCATAAACCTTACACACTTTTTACTTTACATTAACTCAAAAAGGAGAAATTTAGTTCTACCTGCACAACTGCCAAACTTGGCTCAAAAAGCCTAAAATTGGAAGCTGGAGTATTATATTACCTTTATAATACTTTCACATGGACTTCTAAAGTTAATATATATTTGTTGCAGTTCAGTAAATAAACACAAAGTATAGTTCGTAAACATTTGACTTTTATTTATGTTTTTAACAAGCCAGGAAAAATATTTTATTGCATTCATTACATTTAACTTTACCAAACCAAACAAAGGAAGCAATTAAAAGAAACTAGGCTTAACAATGTTGATAATCCCCTGTTATTCTCAGCATACTGACTTACTAACTCTTAAGATTATTTTATATTTTCAAGTAAATCTCTTGATGACAGGTAAACTTCAAGTGTGAACAGGGGTGGTAGAAGCTGCTGGTGATTTTTCTGTGGAACCTTCAGTAGACTGGTCAGTGGTATCAGTATTAACTTCACTTCTGGCTTCTGCTCGCTCTTCCTCATCTTTCAAAGCCTCTTGGTAAAGGACAGAGATGGCACTAGGTGTTGTTTTGTTGATCTTGGCCAAATATTCCAGGACCTTCATCTTGCTTGTTTCAGCATAGGCTTGGGGACCCCACAGGAACTCATAACGTGGAGGATCACTGTTGGCCACTTGCCGGTACTCCAGGTACTTCAGCTTCACCAAATAATGTGTCATGAGCTTCCGGGGCTCACCAAAGATGCGGTGCTTCTTCCCTGGATAGACTTGCTTCTTCTTCAGGATTTTCCACATGTATTCTTCACTGGCACAGTTGCCCTGAATGAAGATGATACCCAGGACACTCATCAGGAAACCGGTCTTGGGTAAGCCTTTGCCCGCACGGATCCTCCCATTGTTGGGGAGCTTCAGCTTGCTGATGAGGTTGTATGAGGGCTGACTGGAGTTGACTTCCCTCACTTCCACTGCAAAGGCATCCTCGAGCTTCTCAGAGGCTTTCCTGAGGATCTCAGGAAAGTCTTTTTCATACTTCTTGGTGATAATCTTCAGCATTTCTTCCTTGGTAGTGAGCTGCTTCAAATTGTAGTTGTAGAGCAGGTACTGTAGCAGTATCGCTACCTTCCTTGCTATCAGATCTTGGTGCAGAAAAGGGCACCCATTTTCCATACTTGGCTCACTTTCTTCATGGGAACTTTCATCTGATTCTGAGGATGAACTACTCAGAATAATTTTGGCAGATGGTGTTGCTTTCTGACTTGCCTTGGGAGTGCTGGAAGACTTAGCCTTAGGTTGGTTCTGCAAGGTGGCAAAAGACTTTCTTGTTGTCTTTGGTGTTTCTTCTGCTGTTGCCTGATCATTTCCACAAGCCTGGGCCTCACCTTGGGTCTGGAGCTGTTTCTCCTGAGCATGGAGCTTGCTCTTCTGACCTCGAGGCATGATGACTCTGGCTAGGGACAGTAGCAAGATGTGTGGTTCAGACACCTGATAATTCAAGTATGAAATTATATGATCACTTCATCAGGGGGAACGAAAACACTTCTTTAGGAACCTACTAGCCTTCTATTCTTAACTGCCTGCTCCCTAAGAAAGAAGGCATAGTAAGTCTTAGGTTACAGACTATCATTCTTAACTGTGCTGGGCTTGGCTGCATGTAGGAGAATGACATTCATGCCTTCTGCTATTAGAGTTGTGGATAACCCCTCAGTTCCCCTGACAATCCTTCATGCAAATTCTTGGAAATCCTGAGCCTCTGCTCTCTACCAATTGCCAACTGTCTCTCTCATACTTGGTTGTATGTGGAAGGAGGAAAAGCTCATGAAGCTCCAACCCTAGACAAAAACTACAGTCAGTGACCACCATTTTTATGTCTCTGAGAAGACTGAGTAATATTTGTCCCTTCCTTGTCACACACCCAAGATATTACTTAAACTGTCATGTAGAAATATTTAGGATATCTCCTCTAACCAAAATCCCTCTCAGCTACAGCCTCATAGCATAGGAGTAAATGAAGGCCTGGCCCATTATTACTGCACAGAAAATCTAGGCTCCTAGCATGGAAGAAGTACCCCGATTCCTCCCATGGAATTCTTATCTTGATTTATGTCCACACTTGGAATACTTATCTGACTAATGGAACTTCTGTTCACTCTAAAGATCTCATTACTCTTAAGAAACTTCTTACAGTAGTTAATATAATAGCCATGCTTGTACCTCTAGAAATTGATGGCAGTGGCAGTCTGAGAATCTCCTGACTATATTGGGATGGGTAATTGCCTCAGTACTCACTTTAGGTTTTTCTCTTAATTCTCTACATAATACAGTGCTACCTCTTTTGCTGACATGAGGATCCTTTCCCCTTAAGTTAAGAGCCTCAGGTCTCTAATTAAATAGGAATAGAACACACATGTCCATTGGACACCCATGCTTGGCTTTCTCAGACCCTCAGATGGGGTCTTTGTGAGTATGTCCACCTATGGTTCCCTGCATTTTCTATTGTTAGCATAGTCTTCTTTTCTCTACTAAAATTTTGCTGGCTCCACATTTTTATTGAACCCCTTAAGGCATAAAAGAACACAAATTTCCTTTGCCCCATTCTTTTCAGGGCTTTTGTAAATTGAAAATAAGGTGAGCTATTATTAATGATGTTTGTTTCTGGGGTGTTCCACTAGTGGGAATATAGTTCAGCTTCCTGAGGTGTAGTGCGGATTCTTCTGTGGGAGTAGCAGAGGCTGAGAACAAGGGGGTGTGTGGCAGGAAAGGGACAAATAGTATTCAAACTGCACAAAGACAGATAAAAATGGTGGTCACTGACTATAGTTTTTGTCTAGGGTTGGAGATTCACGACCTTTCCTCCTTCCACATTACCATAGCTGTTGATATTCTTCTCGTCCAGGTCATGTTTGGACTACAGTTAGCCCTTAAAATAAGCATGCATGTAATATTATATGCATATAACGAATCACATTGTATTTATGTAATTAGCAATACACACTCAAACTACCATCACCATCACCACCACCACCACCAACAACAACAACAACAACAATAATTAAAGAAAAAAGAGGCTATGAATTTGAAAGAGAGCAAGGCAGGTACATTGGAAGTGTTTGGAAAAGGGAAGGGGGAAATAATGGAAAGCTATGATAATCTCAAAAATTAATTTTAAAAATATCGTAAAAATTGTGGTCACTGTGGTAAGAGTGGTTTCAGAAGTGGCTAAAATAGTAAAAAATGTTTTATGCTTTGGGATGAAGGTGCCCCTCTGAGTTGGGCCAAAACTGTTAAAAGGGGCACTGTTTTCTGGAAGACCAGTCCTCTTCTTTAAGGTTGGCAGTGAGTGTCAGTTAGAACATACTTTGTAGGCCTTGGCTGTTTTTTGAGATAGAACAAAACTGAAAATTTTTCCAGTAGGTTTCCAGTAGGGCAAGAATACTGTTATTCCCTTTGGTTCATATACAGAATAAGAACGACAATATAGCTTTTAAGAACTGGCTGTCTTCTAAAATGGCGCCAGAATAAGGGAAAAGCGGGAAGGTCACACAGGGTTAATGTGTGTTGGGGGGCGGGGTGCTGTAGGGAGGGATGGCAGGGATAGGAAAAGGTGGCTGGGGTGACAGAGAGGGAAGCTCCCAAGGATAGAAAAATGGAGGGCTTTATTCTGAGGTGAACCAAGTCTGACAACGACGGGCCTGTGGGTAGGGCCGAGTGGCGTAAGGGCCCTCAACTTTAAGGTGGGACTATACTGAGAAGGGAGCCATTGGTGATGAAGGAAAGTCCTAAGGAACAGAAGCCGAGACCAAAGGGCATGGCTTCAAATGCAGGGGAACTCTGTTCTAAGATGGCTGTTTCTCAACCTCATGAAACTCACCTTGTTTCCTAGTTTTATTGAGTAACAGGCCTCGGAATGGCTCCTCAGCACCTCCCAGTCCTCAAACTGTGAAGAAGGAAGTAACCGCTGTCTCCAAGGAAAACGAAAGGACCTTGGAGAGAGGCAGCCTGGAAGCTCCGCCTCTCTGGCGCCCCCTGTGGCACGGGGTATGTAGTTTCTCAGTCCCGAGGCTGTGCATTTAATCCTTGAAGAGTATTTTTTAGTGGATTCTCTCTGTCACTCCACCTTACTAGGAATCATGCCTTTTGAAACCCTCCATCTAGACGTCACCCTCTCCAAGCTAACTCAAGAGAAAGTTTCTGTACAATTTATTTTACCCCAAATTTGTAATTAGCCGAACCTTTGTCTTGGCTCCTGTCTCTTTAAATATTTCACAGCAGATGTAGTATCTGTAAATATTCACAAGTAGTATCATCCTTCAAATATTGGGGAAAGCATGGGCATGTTTTTGGAGTTTAGGGAGAAGAAGGTAGAGTTGAAGATCAAGGAAGAGGACTTAGAATAGGAAGAAATTTTAAGAGAAAATACATATTTATGTATTCCTTCTCTTTATTACCAGTTCCCACCATTATTTTTGATAGCCAAACCCCTCATTTATGTTCATATTCTTTTTACTCTGGCAGTAGATCCAATCCAGTATTTTGAGCACAAAATCTATTTTTAAATTATCTGGGTTATAATTAAGGGAATGATTTAAAGATACAGAAATTTCAAAAAAAAAAATATCAAATTCAAAACAAAAGTAGTGAGGAGAAAAACAAACACCAAAAGGTCAGCTTCACTGTGGCAAGAGAAGAAGAGCACAGGCCCTAGATTGAGTCAGACCAGCAGTCTGTTCTTGGGCCAACATTTAATATCATACAAATCTCAATTTTTTTTAAAAATTTATTTTTATTTTATATTTGTATGTGTGTTCCTGTATGTGTATGTGTGTGCACCACCTATGTCTGTGTGGTGTTTGTAGAGCTCAGAAGAAAACATCAGAGCCCCTGGAACTGGAGTTACAGAAGGTTGTCAGGCACTTTGTAGTTGCTGGAAACTGAACCTGGATCCTCTGCAAGAGCACTAAGCCCTCTTAATTGTTAACCCATCTCTCTAGCCCTGAGCCTTGAGAATTGTGTTGGTTATTTATCATACAAGTGAGTCTATTTAACTTTGTTATGGACTCAGTCTTTCTTTTTTTTCCTCAAAATTTATGTGCTGATTCATTTTTTTGCTTGTTTGTTTGTGTGTGTATGTGAAAGAAACAGGTATATAATGTCCAGGGCCTTCTGCAAACCAGGCAAGCACACTATCATTGAGTAACTTTCCTAGCATTCTGCTTTAAAATTTTCATTTTTAGATAGTGTCTGGGTAAATTTCTCAGGTTGATAATAAACTCATTTTGCAGCTTAGACTGGCCTTGAACTTGCATTCCTCCAGCCATATCTTCATGTACAGCTTAAATTACAGGGCAACACTACCACATACAACTTAGGAGCTGAAAAATAACTGCTAATGTAACAGTACAAGGGACTGGGGCCTTAGGAAGCTAATTTTATTTATGTGTTTACTTTTGAAACAGGGTCTCCATGTGTATACTTGGCTGGCTTGGAGCTTACTGTATAGACTAGGCTGGCCTTGAACTCAAAGAGATCCACCTGCCCAGAGGTGGATCCAAACTCCTGAGTATTGAAATTAAAGATATGTGGCAGTACATTTGGTAATAATTATATTTAGATTAAACAATAAGGATAGAAACTTTATGGTAAATTACATCCCTCGTGAGAAAAGACCAGAATCTTGTGTCTCACTCTACACCATATGAGGATGAAGCAAGGAAGGACATGTATGAAGGGGTTACCAGGTACTCAGTTGACTAGCACTTTGTATTAGACATTAGGTTTGTGTCCTCCATGATATTAAGTAGTAATTTGTTTTGGTTAAAGCTACCTAGTAAATACTATTATCTATTATTGAAACCTAACTAAATCAAACTAGTTTTATATGATAATTGAATGTGTCATGTATAAAATACCTGTCATGGTAACTGCCAAATATTTAGTAGTTAATGAATGGCAGGTATAGTAATTTTGTACTGGATAATACCTCCATCCTCTATGAGTTATGCCAGATAAAATGAAATGTTCTTAAATAACTGCTAAAATTTTGTTTTAGAAAGTAAAATTAGATTCTTCCCCTTTATGACACAAGTTATTTAATTTGGATATTGGGCTTATTCTCCACCTAGCTACCCTTTAAAGCTCCTAGAGTTTTGTTGAACATCACATTCTTCAGTGCCTCTCAACTATCCTTCCACCTGCATTTTGTGTACATTCATTTCATCCCATATAAAAATCTAAACTTCTCTTTAATTTAGACAAAATCTATTTAAGATACTCTACTAGGCTAGCATATTGAATATCGTTCTAGGCAAACAAAGCCGTGTAAACATAATGGCTTCTGTACTTCTAAACTTGAAGGAATAGTGCTCTTACCATTTGGAAACTATCTGGCAATATGCAAAGAATGTCCATTTAAGTTTTGTATTCTAGTATATGGGGATAAAGTGAAAATATTCTTATTCTTGTCCATTATAATTTTTCCTTCTTGTTGGGTTAATGTGGTGAGAGTCCAGTGTCTGCCCCTGGGGCTCAGGCCTCTGGGAGAGGCGGGACTAAGGAAGTTTGACCACAATTACCCCACAGCACCGCCGGGCAGGTGTCAGGCTGTGAGAAGCCATGTGATACCACCCAGGGATGGGGGAGTGGGGCCTACAGTCCCTGGGACTACACAGAGATGGCTCTGTCTGGTTCTCAGGCTCTTGGGCATCCCAGGTACCACTGGATGCCATGGAAGAGCTGAGAACAGAGTGGGGGCCCACAGGCAGGGTCTTGCCCAGAGCCGAAGGGAAAGGCAGGGGGGGAGCCCTGCTAGGTCCAGCTGGAGACCATGTTCTTGGCTTGTCACTGGCTAGCTGGGTTGGTTTGGTAGAGACCATGACTGGGAGCGCTGACAGGCCTTCTGCGGGAGACTAGACACAGCTATTAAGAGGAAGGCCTGTTCCATCGTTCCCCACAGCAGATCCCGATGAAAAGAGACAGTCCATCATCTAGGGTGTTTATTGTCATGGCAGAGAGTGATGATGAGTGAAACCATACCCCAAAAGCTCAGGGCAGGCCTGAGGTTAAAATACCTTTTGCAGGGAGGAGTGGCTGGGAGGGGGAGTTTATTATTGACTTAGCCTCTAGGTGCCTCATTAAAATGGGAATGTCTTGAGGCTACATGACCACACCTCTACCTGTGGAGGGGCTTGGGGCTACGTGACTGATGGTCACATACCTACGGAGAGCTGCGGTGGCCTCCTGTCAGGAGCCTGGGGCCCAGGAGCTGCCTATCATCCCTTGTACAGTTGTCCCCTGCTAGGGACCCCATACTAGGGGCTCTGGGGGTGGAGTGTTAAACCTTAGCTCAATCAGAAACCAGGCTGCCTTTCACAGTCCCATACCTTCTCCTCTCTTCTCTCATAAAATACATCCTGACTGTAGCCTCTCCTCCCTCTACTCCTCTCCATCTCCTCTACCACCACCTGTTTCTGCCCCAGATCCACTGCTCCTCTGTTTCCCTTTAGAAAAGAACAGGCCTCACAGGGATATCAACTGTACATGACAGAACAAGATGAAATAAGGTTAGGCACAGATCCTAATATCAAGGTAGAATGAGGAAACTAGGAGGAGGAAAACATCCCAAGAGCAACAAAAGAAAGGGTCAGAGATACCTCAGTTCCCACTGTTAGGAGTTACACACACACACACACACACACACACACACACACACACACACACAAGTTAAACAACCACAGCATATATACAGAAGATCTATCACAGACCCATGCAGGCTCCTTGATTGCTATTTCAGTTCCTATGAGCCTCTATGGGCCCTGCTTAGGTGTTTCTGTGGGCTGTGTTCTCCTGGTTTCCTCAACCTTGGTGCCTTCTACAATCCTTCCTCTACCTCTTCTGCAGGGCTCCCTGAGCTCTGCCTAATGTTTGGCTGTGGCTCCCTGCATTTACTCCCATCAGCTGCTGGAGGAAGCCTCTCTGATGATAATTAGGCTAGGCATCAATCTATGAGTATGGCAGAATATTCTTAGGAATCATTTCACTGATTTTTTTCTTTTTTGTTTCTTTTTCTTTTATTTATTCTTATTTATTTATTCACTTTTATTTATTTTTACTTCTAAAATCATTTATTTCATTCTTTTTATTAGTTATTATTTATTTTATTATATTTACCTTTACTTTTATTATTTTACTCTTATTTATTAACTTTTAATTAATTAATTAATTAATGTATTTACTTATCTTTTGCTAATTGTATTTGGTTCTACCTTATGTCACTGGGCCACCCAGCTTCCTGCACTGCACTAGGTTTCCAAATTGTCCACATGTCCCCCAATTCCAGTTACTTCTCCCCCTACTCTCTTATTCTGTTCCTCTATCCTTCACATGATACTTCCTGTTTCTGTCCCCACTTGTCCCCAGTTCACTCATAAGATCTAGTCTATTTTCCCTTTCCAGGGAAATTCATACATCCTCCAGAGTACCTGTTGTTACTTAGCATCTCCGAGTGAGGCAAGAGACCCAGAAAAACAAACATGATATATACTCATAAGTAAATATTAGCTGCTAAATAAAATTTAATCACGCTACAATCCACAGGTCCATTATAATTTTTATTGTATCTCTTCTCTGAAATATTCATGTTGCTCAGTACTTCAAAATAGGACATATTTTAGAGATGAGATTTTCAAATTAAATTATTGGGATAAGCCCTCATACAATGGGACTGGGACTTTGAACATGTTGGGACACAGAAGGATGAACCAAGGATGTGCACATGAATAGAGACTTCCAATAAATACAGCAAGAAGATGCCACTTAGGCTGATGACAGAGACTTCACTGGAAACCAAACCTGCTGACATCTTAATAATGGACTTCTGGCTTCCAGATTTTGATAAATTTATCCTATTTAAGCCACTATGGTACTTTCATAGTATCCCACACAAGTTAATAGATTTTCCTGCATACATATTCTTTCTGGATTGTGTCTTACTACAATATTCTTCATAATCATGTTTTAAGAACCAATTTACTCTGTGTGTGAGTGAAAGAGGAATTTCCATAATAGGATTATGTGATATTTAAACATAAAACACTAAATAGCATATAGATAAGTTAGAAATTAATTAATCATTCACATTTTATTATACCCATAGTCTGCAGAGTTGTATATTACTTGAAGATAGGGCCACATGTGGTTTGCCACACATGGTAAATAAGCATGGTCTCTAGGAGTCAGGGTATACAAATCAAGGAAGAGCATCATAAAATATGCAATGCAAGTATGTGTGAGATTGTGGTCTGAAACAGAATAAACAAATGTTTAAGTCATTTTAGGTCTTGCTGGAGCCACCAAATGTCAAGGCAATGCATAATATTACAACTTTATTTTAGAGAATAAAATATGCTCCTTCAGAGCATAGTTTGCAATTCAGTAATTTTTCTTCAATGTTCTGACACACAATATGAAAGACTTATATTGTTTATCAGACTCATAGGCTCAGGTAACTGACCATGCAGTTTACTTTAAAATTATATCACATTATTTTGACTTGAAGTTTTCAAAATCCAAAGTTCCTTGCCTCAGGAACTTTATACTCACTTTTATCTCTTCTTGTATTGCTGTAATTTCCATAGGGTATTGTAATATTTTTCTCATAAGATTTTAGTTCTTTGCTTCTAACATTCTATGGAATGAAGCTGGATCTTTTGGTGAGCACCACTAGCACCAGCACTGAACTTCCCAAAGAGCAAATAGATACTCAGTTGATATAGGAGAATATGAGAGATAGCAAGGAGGTAACCTAACTTCCTAAAACTTAATATCCTCTCCTTATACATTCAGTCTTCAATCCAGAGAATCCTTGCAGGCCCATGTTTTCTTCTACTCATTGGTCAAATGCATTTTTAACTGATAAAACCACCAAAGGTTATACATACTAAATTTTAGAGGGCTCAGGAGGTAACAATGGTAAGGATGCTTACTGTGTATACCTAAGAACCTCTCTTTTGGTGTCCATGTACAAAAGCCAAACATGGTCACACATGTGCCAGTTCCCCCAGTTCTGTAAAGGCAGAGATGGAAGGATACATAAAGCTTGCTTGCCATCATCTTAACTCCAGCTTTAGTGAGAGAGTCCTTATCAAAGTAATAAACCATAGAATGATAAAGCAAACTACTTAGTGCCTTCCTCCAGATTCCTCATGTGTGCATGGGCACATACCTGCATACTCATAGGCATATACCACATACATATACCATACATACACACTTACTTCCCTTCTTCATCATTTTGTCTTAGTCTTTGTAGCTTACTTACTGTCTCACTCTCTGATATGTACTTGATGTCAGGATATTAGATAATTTTTTGTATCATCTCTAGTACTATAAGTGAAGATTACTATGTAGAGCATATGCCTAATTAATGTTCATATAAAACAAATATTAAAAAGATTAAAAGATTTGAATTATTATAAATCAATTTTTCATACAGTTTTTGTAACCTTAATTCTAAATTTATTTCAATTAATACTATAAGCAAAGAATAAAATATACAGCAAACTTTGAATTAAAAATTTTATTTTTATTACATATTTACTGATACCAGTAAATCACTTTCCCCAAACCACACTACCTTATGGTTTAGTAAAAAGTAATTACTTATGCTTTATTTATTTGTTTAAAATTATCAAACTCATCTTAAACGTGATACATAGCAATAAACCTGCCAGCCAAAAATATTTAAAATCATAGACTATGAGATGGTTAAAACTTTGGTTAAAAGACACTTAACTTTGGTTAAAGATCATATGCAATATAACAAGGAAAAGTATCTGTAGTTTGCTCATGTATAGCAGCACAAGAAGACACAAACTTTGTTGCTACTAGCTTATAATGCATCCTACTGCATAGAAGGCTGACTCTTCAACAGAGTGTAAAACTCTCAAAGGCAACTAGACAAAGGAGATGCTGTGGGTTATGTACCCCACATGAGGACTGTCACTGGCATTGCCGGGCACAGCTGTAACTCTCCTTGCTGCTCTATTAGCCTCATCAATCAGAGCCTCCTCATATAGACTAGGGAAGGAACTAGGAAAAGCATCATTGAACTTAGCTAAAACTTCCAGGACTTTCATCTTCGTGGTTTCAGCATAGGCTCTGGGACCCCACAGGAACACATATTTTGGGGGCTCAATGCCAGACACCCGGTGGTACTCCAGATAATTTTCCCTCACGAGATCTTTTGTGATGAACTTCCTAGGTTCCCCAAAGATTGGATGATCCCTCCCAGGATATATCCCTACCACTTTCAAGAATTCCCAGATGTCTTCCTCACTGGAAATGTTGCCATTCATGAAGATCACAACCAGGAGTGTCATCAGGAGCCCTGTCTTGGGTAACCCATTACTACCCCTCAGATTTCCCTCGGTGGAGAGACCCAGCATGCCCACAAGCATATATGACTGAGAACTGGGATCAACTTTCTTCAACTTGAGGCCAAAGACAAGCTCCAGGTACACAGAGATTCTTCTAATGATCTCAGGAAAGTGTGCTTTGTACTTCCTGTTAATCACCTTCAACATATCTTCCTGTGTAAAGTGCTCTTTCAGCCTAAACTTCTCTAGCATGAACTCCATCAATACACTTGCCTTCCTGTTGAGAGGAGTTCTGCGTGAAGAATGAGTGGTAGATCCTACCATGAAGGTGCCTGAACGTCGACGAGAGCTTGTAGAAGAAGCCTCAGCATTTATGCCAGAAGCCTCATCACCTACAGCACCTGTTGAGAACATGCTTAAGTCATCAGACACAGAGGCTGCATTTACACCAGAAGCCTCAGCATCTACAGCACCTGTTGAGAACATGTTTAAGAAATCAGAAACAGAGGCTGCATTTACACCTGAAGCCTCACCACCTACAACACCTGTTGAGAACATGCTTAAGAAATCAGAAACAGAGGCTGCATTTACACCAGAAGCCTCACCATCTACACCACCTGTTGAGACCATGCTTAAGAAATCAGAAACAGAGGCTTCATTTACACCAGAAGCCTCACCACCTACAGCACCTGTTGAGAACATGCTTAAGAAATCAGAAACAGAGGCTACATTTACACCAGAAGCCTCAGCATCTACAGCACCTGTTGAGAACATGCTTAAGAAATCAGAAACAAAGGCTGCATTTACACCAGAAGCCTCAGCATCTACAGCACCTGTTGAGAACACACATAAATCATCAGAAATAGAGGTTACATTTGAATGAGTAGCCTGGTGAGTACAGCTATTTGGTGAGCTGGGGGAATCCCTTTGACCAGTAGAAAATGTTGGTTCCTCCTTTATAGTGGTGGGATGAGCAACATCAAGACTTTGGCTCCTCTCCTGAACATTTTGACGTTTGGTACGAGAGCGACCTTTACCCTTGTGTTTCCTAGGCATGATGACTTGGCTCAAGGGCAGCAGGACAAAGATGTAGGCAGGAGACCTGGCAAAGCAGAAATCTGGAGGGGCAAAATGACACTGTGTAAGCACCATATCTTCACCATATCAGAGAGTACTTTTCCTTTTAAGAAGGCCCCCACTCTGCTGCTTTCCTAAACAAGTATTTGGGAACTCACCTTGCTCCTATTTTCCTGGGCAATGTGTGTCCTGAGAAATCTGTGGAGTAAATAAGTTCTGGCTAGGGGAATGGACTATGGCCAGGTTTTGGACATCTTGAGGTAAGAGTATGGACTGTGATTGATCCTTATTCGTTAAAGAGTTTTTGGCACAGTCTAGATACCAACACATCTGTCTGCTGTTCTGATATTAACATTGCAGTGTTTCCTAGTATCACACAGAAGAAAATTGAAAGGAGCATATCACCACCACCACTCATTCAGGAGCAACACAGATTACTAGTGCAGGCAAAGAGCAATGAGTATATTTAAGGACCCTTTCTGTTACCAGGAGTATAGTTCCCACAGTGATCAAAGTCCTCACTATGAGTCTTTTATCTGGAAATGTCAGGCTCCTCAGAACAAATATGTCATCTCCTTGATTTCCTGATGGCAAATATCAGGAGCAACAGAGTCATTAGGCCTGCCTTAATACCCTCAGGCCACTGTGGAGGGGTGCAGTTCACCAAGGCCACCTTGTCCTACCCAACTTAATTTTCATGACTTTATATTCATTGGCATAGAGCTTACCCTCTTCTGAGCCCCCTAGTCTCCCAGGTAGGATTCCATTCCTGAGAGGAGCAAGGGAAATGAATTGCCTCTGGACCTAACTGCCTGCCATGTCTGGGGATTCTGGAGATGAGAGCAGAGACACTTCCTTTGTGGCCCCCATTTCATATGGAGGGTGGGTTGTAGTTTGGAAGAGTCACGGTGATTTTCACTTGCTACTGTTTTTCATTATGATTATCCTTTAAGGTCTCTTACAACATACCTGACAGGAGAGCACACCTCTCAAACCAAGCAAGCCCTTCTGGCCTCAGGCTGGTGAGGCAGAGTTCAAAAGTCTCACACTTCCACCCCTTTCCCCATTACTGTGCATCTATCTGGTCTTTTGAGTAGAACCCCAGAATTGAATGTATGCCAGCTTCCTCTCTTTTATTCCCTGGAATAGGATTGCCAGACAACTCAAAGAAATTGTGTTTATTTTGCCTGGGGCTGGGTTGTGCCCTCTTGAAATGAGCTAATGAGTCCAGACAAAAGATCTCATTCCCTTTAAAATTATTTCTTTGAAAATTTCCTATAGTATGTTTTGATCATATTTACCATCCTCCCAACTTTTCCAGATGTACTCCCTCTTCCCTACTTACACAAGTTCATATCCTCTCTTTATTCCCACTCTAAGTACAGTTTGTGCTGCTCATATATTTCTGGACATGTGACCTTGCAGTGAAGCATGGTAGACTTGCTAAAGGCAACACTCTTACAAACTGATTATTCTTCTCCCAGTAGCTATCAGTTGTCAATAGCACTTCTGCTTGGGGTGGGATTTAATATCCACCTTCCCTCTAGATGCCAGAATTTGATCAGGCTGGATCCTGAATGGTGCTTTTGCATGCTTTTGTAATTTCCAAAATTAATATGTCTCCAGAGTCCTGATAAGGAGAAGTTTTGATTATAGACAGGGCTTTCCAGGGTCTAGTTTCTGTTTTGTTTGGGTCTCTTTACTTTATTCTTGTGTGGTCATATTTTTAGGGCATGAGAGATGGCACTTTTCAAAGGTCTTAAAAGGAGTTTGGGTTCTCACAGATTTGTCCTGTTATGTATCTACTCACCTGACAGCACTTAAGATGTTTCTACTCAGTTGAACAGAGCCCACACCAGTAAGACTGAAGGTGAAGCTGAAATCAGGGTCTTCGATTTCTGGGATTTCCGTGATCTTCTAGACCTAGTGTTTGGAGCAGAAACCATGGGGCTTTGTTAGTCCTGTTTTGATCATAAAGGTGAGAGTCTCCAAAGAACTCACAATGATAATTTGTTAATCATTTGCTCAATGCCTGTTTCAGTTTCTGAGGTGAGTCTGAATGCCTCAAATCAATGATCTTTCTCCCCTGTGAATTCTAAGTAGGAAAAAGGGTAGATTTCTAACAAAAAGTGTGGCTACAGCTCTGTGGGTCTTTTCTTTGGGGAATGGCACCCTCAATCAGAACTCATGTAACATGGCTTCTATAGATGCTTGCTCACCTACCTTCCAAATTTTATGTTTCCAGAGTCCCGATAAGGGGCAGTTATGATTATAGGTAGGGCTTTCAGGGTCTAGTTTCTGTTGTGTTTTTGTCTCTAACCTATGAGCTCTAAGGACTGGAGGCCCTCTTGTAGGCCCCAAATATCACCTCTGAGTGCATACACTTCATTTGGTCACTAATTTCTTGAGCCTCCAAGACCTAACAGCTTCTGGAAATTGCTAGTCCACAGAGGATTCGAGGGAGGTTTGTGGGGGCCTGTCTACTTTGTGTTTTGTAGTCCTTCTGTTTTAACTCATACTGTCATGCAGACTGTTGGCAGAGCCTGGTATTCTTGTCTTTTCTGATTTTAATGATCCTTCCTTAAACTGAGAAGAAATTCTGAGAAGAAGATGGAGAATCCTGAAAGCTATAGCTGGATTCCTTTTCCACTTACATCATGGGCATTTCCAACTGCTTCAAAAATGAATTCATACCCCTGTCACATACGATTTACTTTCATTCTTCCTATTCCATTTTAGTTCATTCTCTGGATTCTTTGAAGATGAGAATAATAAAATAACATAGGATTCTCATTTTGAGTTTAAATCAGTCACTAAAGAGCTTTCAGGTGGTTGTTACTAGGATGGCTGGACTTTACTGACTTGGTCAACCCAAATGTTTATCCTGTCATGTTATTCCTCCACAGGTCTAACATATGGGCTCCTAAGTTGTACCTCAGACTCTATTAATGGCATAGGACCTTCTTCTCCCAAGGTATAATGGAAAAGAAACAAGGTAGAATTTAAAATTATTCTTCAACCTGAGCATGTTGACTATTGTATATTAAAACATATACAGTTGTTTCCACTCAAGAGCTTGCCTTCACACAAGTACTGATTCAACAGACAACTGAGTGCTTCTCAGGGCTCTCTTGTTTTGTTAATCTACATGATATTATTTTCATTTATTCCTTTAAAATTCATATGTGGTTGGTTTGGGGCATTGGAAACAATAGCCATAACTTGATTGATATCTTGGAAGGTATTGCTAAGACACTGTATCTGAAAATTGTGGAACTGATTTCTTTATAACAGACTTTCCCTGAATAAACATAGACTGTTGGATTTCATGTCTCCTATGTTTGAATAAATTTTTATAGTTACTTACAAAAGGATCTTGCACATTTCTGCAAATTTCATTTTAGGTTCATTTTAGATATTGTTGCAGTCAAGAATGACATACTTTTTATTACATGTTCTAATTATACATTTTCAAGTAGTAAATTTCAGTATCTCAGATGCAGGCAGGTCACATTTGCCAAATTGTTGTCTAACAGTTTGTTAAAGGATTTAGTTGGATTTGGGATATAGAACAGTGTTTAAAGTTAGGACTTAACATCTGTGCAGAGCATAGTCACTAAGCAGAAGATGATCAAGGAAGTGTGGCTTGAGACAGACAAGAGTTGTGGTAGACTTGAGTAATCTTGTTTAACAGAGGTAGTTGGTGTTGGGTTAAGGCTTCATTTTAAATATTGCTACAAACAAGAATGACTGTATTTTCTATAATGCATTCTAATTGGTAATTGATAACACTTGATAAAATAGATAAAACCAAGTCATCTATCATTAATATTAGTTAACATTGGGGTACAACAGGAGTCCTCAGGTTGAATAGCTACTGCTGTGGTAGTCTATGTCTGCCAGTTCTCCAGCTCACTGCTCTAGATATACCTGTAGAGCTATTTCTGGGCACCTTCCACATAACTGCTGGCACAGATGGTAAGATGTTCCAGCCAATCTAGTTGCTAAAATCTCTCAGCCTCTCTCTCAGTGTGTCCTATTATGGTCCTTGATGCTGAGATGCAAGCTGCATTGTGTATTTCTCAGACCATTAGAAATACCAAGGTCACCTTGACTTAAAGTTCATTTTCTGGTGAGAGTTTTTAAATCAGGCTTTTCACATAGGTCTTGGTAGTATTCAAAAAATAACTCTTGGTGTGTGCAACATTTTGGTTGCACCAGCTTGCAGATCTAACTTTTTGAGCTCTAGATTACAATCCCCACACAACACCACTGTACTCCATTTGTGTTCACCACAACCAGGGTTCACTTGTTGGCCCACTGAAGCTCAAGTTCATACTCACTTTGGCTTTGGATAAGTAACCCCTTCATACACATTACATAGCAACTTGAAATCTTTATGTGTGGCTATAGATAGGCTATTGATTCGGCTATAATGATTTTCTAGGCTATGCTAGTTTTAGTTTCTATATCTATTTTTATATATATCTGAATATATATATATATATATATATATATATATATCAGATGAATGATCTTATATCTGATGATACTGTATCTGAATTAGTTTATGTTATATGCTAATGACAGCACTTTATTTTAATTATAGACTTATATTGATATTATTATCTCTGTTCATTCCTCACATTTATTTAGGCATATTTAAGCATGGTTTTTGTATGTTTTCCCATACTTTATTAAGTATCTTTCTAACATTTCACATTTGTTTGTTTGTTGATTTTATGATGTGGACATTCAATTCACTTGTTAGCTGAAAGCTAACAATGTGGCTAGTGTTAAATTGACAACAAAGGTTCCTCCCCCTAAAGTGTGATCAAATGTGTTTTCTTTTGTTTTCTGGTTCAGCCTCCCCCATCCTGGGTTTACAAGCCTAAACCAACATGCTCAGCTTTATCATTTTGTTGTTGTTGTTGTTTTAATGTGATTTCTTTGCATTCCTTAGGCCTAACCAATTTATTAATTCACCACTATATTTGATGTTTTATGAATTATGATGTTTGTCTTCGAGTTTAATGGTGTTCTTTTAGGGGTTACCCTTCTCTATTATAAATCAAGGAGTAGTAAACCATAACACAAGAGAAGTAACTTCCCTCTTTTATAGGGCTTGGCTGTCTTTCACCATTTAGCATAATGAATACTTAAACATGGCTAGTTTGGAAATATTTTGTGAATTTTTATTAGTTTTACTTTATACAGTTCAATTATATTTTCTATTTTTATGAGCCTATTTAATAATTTATATTTTGCTAGCTGTTTTCTAAATCACTTGGGTTTACACATATAAAAACATAGCATCATATTTCTATGAAAATTATTTTGTCATTAAAATATCTAAATATATACAACAGAATAATCATGAGCTTAATATACCTTGTTATAATAATCTTGGCCAGACAAGTTAATTTGTTTATTGTCAAGAGCACTTTTAAAATAATATTGAGTTCTTTTATTATGAGACTTAGAAAGAATGAAGGGAGGAGAAGGCACACAGACATGGGGTAAAGGACAAGAGGAAAAGAGAGAGATGAAGAAACAAAGGACAAGATATACCCCCCAAAAGCACAGTCCCACTGTGTCCTACTTCTTCTAAGCATGTCCCATCTCCTAGTAGCCAATAAGGTATGAAATCATCAGTACAGAGGTGCTCTCATTGTCCAATCACATCTCAACAGTGCCACCAGCTGGGGAACAAGTCTTTTGCATATGAGCCTTTGAGGCTATTTTATATCCAAACCCACAACGTAGAATGTTTGTAATTTCCTTTCTGTTGATGCTCACAATTATTAAGGTTCATCAACCTCTTCTGTTAGTTCACTAGGTGCTAAAAATGGTAATTATAACACTTGTGAGTTTTTTTTTCCATTAGCAGAAATAATTCTACATGTAGAACCTTTCCCTTGTTCACTGCTTTTCATATGATTTCAGAGTAAACCTATTTGCAATTCTATCATAGCTCTTAATTTTTTGTTGCAGATATAAATATACAATTTTATACTATTTTTACTATATATATATGTGTGTGTGTGTGTTTTGCCTGCATGTATGTGTATATATATACTACTTGCATGACTGGTTCCCTTGAAGGTCCAAAGAGAGCATTGGGCACCCTGCAAATGGAGTTACCGATGGTTGTGAGCTAACATGTGGCTACTGAGAACCTAACCTGGATCCTCTAAAGAACAAGTACTTTTAACCACTGAGCCATCTCTCCAGCCCCGTATACATTAATTTTATTTAACTAGTACAATAATGTTCTTCTTTCTGTTATATTGATAAAATGTGTTTTATGAATCTTTTCATAGAATTAGCTTTCATCATTTGGCTTTATTATTTAATTCATTTTTGCACTTAGCATCATTATTCTCTACCTTCTAATTACTTAGGTGTAATATGTTATTGTTTTCATAACTCTTGAATTCTTTGGATATTACAAATATTTTTTTTCTTATACAAGTGTTAAAGGCCATAATATCCCTTGAGATGTCACTTATGCTGTTTTCTACATCACATTGTATAATAACTTTAAATGAAGTGTTTACAAATTTTCCTAAAGCTGAATATGTCTATGTTTATACTCATGTAGTGTTTGAATATCTATGATATGCATGCATATGGAAAAGATTATATACTGAAGCACATAAAAATGTGGCAGAGTTGGTTTTCTTTCTAGAACTGAAAGGATTTAGAATGAGAAACATCAGTCAATATAATTAGTCCACTATATTGTTCTAGTGAAGATTATCAGAGAAGCAGATCCCATTCTAAAGATGTTGTTGACCCATACTGGCCAGTGAGCGCAATTCTGTGGATTGAAGGAAATGTCGAAGATCCGAATGGGGGCTGAAGGCATTTGAGCTCAAGAACAGTGCAAACAGAACACTTCTCATTTTTATTACTAAAACAAGCAATAGATGTTTACACTTAGCTTAAGCTAATACAAGTACAGCAAGGTAATACACCTGGTGTTATATCTTATTATATTTGGTCATGTTAAAGAGCCAAGATTATTTCTCCAAGTCTTTAGCTTTCCCACAGAGATAATGCAGACATATAAGCAAATTCTCTACATGTCCTTGTACAATAATAAGTGCATTCACTTATTATTATAGCTTGTGTAATTTTTTAGAAGGACATTTTTATGGAAAAACATTTTGCACTGTGTTCCATTCATAGTAAGTTCACAGCTTTTAAAACACAGGCTCCCACATATGTAACTAAAAAAATTAATTTAATAAGCTATTTACTTAATAAGCCATTCATGGATACTCAAACGCAATAACACAAAATAACTCTTACCTCAAGGATAAAAGAAGAAAAAGATACTATTATTCAAGACTAAGATTTGCACTCAGTTGCATGAGAAAACATAGTTGATCAATAAATAAGGAGTTGGAGCCACAAAGATATAGGAGAAGCTACTTGCTACAGAAGGGAGGGTGAGTGATTCTTAGTACTTCTTGGCTCTAATGTACAGTTGTTGTCAACTACTAGCTGAATTGGTGCAGTATCCAGATACTGGAGAGCACAGAGCATTAAAACAAAATACAAGTTCGAGATATGTTCTTTTAGCTGGGCTGCCTTGTCTGGCCTCAGTGGGAGACCATGTGTCTAGCCTCCCTCGCAGAGACTTGATGTGCCAGGGTGGGGAGATATTCAAGGGGGCCTCCACCCTCTCAGAGAAGTAGGAGAGGGGGGGAAAGATTGTGGGAGGGGCTGACTAGAAAGAGGGCCACAATCTGGATGTAAAGTAAATAACTAAATAAAAATGCAAGTTCACAAGTTAAGAATTTTTATAGTTGATAATAGAAGAAAGCAAATTGGAAGAATTGACCTAATAAATGCCAATAGGTCCAGGCATAACATGTCTCATGGGCACAGTAGATAAGAAAAACTCATACCTAAAGTGATATAAAATAATGCTTTATAAAATGAACATTTATTCATGATAAGAGAATAGGTTACCATAGTAGTAAGGAATAATGGATATCTATAAAATCGACAGCAATGATAAAAATAAATTAATTTGAATTAACTTAAGTTTGGGAAATAGAAAAAGATGCCTACCATCACTCTACCTATTCAACATTTTGAAGAAGTTACTAAAAAGTACTGCAATGAAGGAAGAGATTAAAAGTTAAAAGTTATTATCATTAATAGACAATTAGAATGATATAAATATTTCTAAAGATACAGTATAACCTAGAGTATTTTAAATATTAATGCTTATAAAATTAAAGTAAAATCATTTTTTGTTGTAGCAACAAAGATAATAAATATGAAATTAAAATATAAACTACTATAAAATATTGCTACTTAAGAAATGCTCATATATATTCTATATAATAATAGAGTAAGAGATAATAGACTGTATATAAACAGCTTTTATGTATACTATCAATAATAATGAATATTAATATATTGAAATATGTCATTATTACTTAGAGAAAATGTAAATACAAGTATAAAATTGTGATGTTTGTTCAAAGAATAAATACACAATATTATTAACAGGTTCATTTTCTCCAAATTTATTCTATAATATATGCTAATTCTCATTCTTCTCAAAAGAAACATAATAGAATATGTCTGAAAGTTTACAAGCTGATTTTAAATTCTAATGTTACTTTAAAAGTGTAGAAAGTTCCAAAGTGGTGTTGATGAAGAAAAAATATGTGAGGACATACATTAGGAGGCATTGAAAGTTATTAAGAACAACAGTACTCAAGGATTTGTAGGTTGCAGAGGTAACTGAACAGAGCATTAGAAATGAGGAAACATCCTAAAACAGACTTACCTACACATGAACTCCTGAAATAATTTCAAAATGTCCTTGCAGGATACTTTATATAGAACAGACCTTTTACTAATTTAACAGAGGAACAACTAGCTATTAAAACTGAATACAATTTGCAACTATAGCATTCTTTCACATAATACACAAGTAAATCATACAAAGGATTTAAACTAAACCTTAAACACGTTATGCTATTTTTTAAAACTTCTCATAGAGAAGAGAAATAAAGAATGTCTCATAAAAAGTGCTAAAGATGGAGTTCAGATGTCTCCTCAGCATACATAGTTTACTTACAATGTCTGTACACCTACTAGAGGAGCTACTATTTTAATATTTAAGGGTCATCCATATAGTTTTCCATACTGTTTATACTACTTTACTTTCCTAGGAACAAAGTACACAGGTTGTCTTCTTTTTTTGCTTTTACATTCTTACCAACACTCCTTTTCTTTTATCTTATGTGTGTGTTATGTTTTGTTTCCTCTGTTGTACATAAATTTTGTAGTTTTCTCCAAATTTCTAACTTGCATAGGTTTTTTTCTTCTACTTCCTATATTTTGGTTATATTCTAAAACAAAACAAAAACAAAAAAACAAACAAAACCCCAGCTTTTCCCAATATCCTGAAGCATTTCCCATTTTCTGCTTGAAGCTTCAGAGCTTTGCATCTTATATAGTTTAGTTGGCGGTTGGTATTTTTATACTGGGTTGTTTGTTTTGGTGTTTCTATTTTGTTTTGCTGGATTTGGAAACTAGTGTTTTGGCATGCTTTCCTAACTTCTATGGAATGACTAAGAGGTCTGTTATTTTAATGGGTTTACCTTTGTGAGTTGGTATTTCTCTCCTGTAAAATTTAATATGATTTCTTTCTTCTGAAAATTGGTTTGAAAATTGGACATTATGACTATAATGTGACACGACATGTTTACTTTCTGGTCATGTGTGTTAGTAGTTCAACTGTCTCTTATGCTTGGATTTTTGGTTATTTCCTGAAATTTCTTCTATAGTTATATTAAATAGATTTTCTATGTCTTTAGATTGTGTCTCAGTTGCTTTTTCTGCTCCACAAGTTTATTTTCATTTGCAAAAAAAGAAAGAGAGAAAACCACAAATGTTTTCTCTATAAATAGCTGCATATTTTCAGTAAAATAAAACTATGGGGGCTAGAGAGTTTGCTCTGCAGTTAAGAGCACTTGCTGTTCTTGCAGAGGACTCTACTTAGGTTCACAGCACCCATTTGGTGGCTTATAAGCTGTTGTAACTCTAGGTCTAGGATCTGCTGTCTTCTTCTTTCCTCAGTGGGGACCATGGATGCAATTCACTAGTGTACATGCAGGCAAAACATTCATACACATAAAATAAAATATACTTTTAAGAAACGTTTAAAAATATTTTATATACTTATTGAACAGGGTACATAGGGTATTTTCATATAACTATAAGTTGTACATAGAACACAGACTCTAATATTCCTTTGCTTCCTCCTTCCTCTTTTCATGTGTTATTAAGTATTGTATTGATTGTGATTATGTTTCATCCCTGATTTCTCAAAAATAGTTATACCAAGTTTTTCCTCCATTATATTTCCTAGACCTTAACTATAATATCTGATATTCTTTCTTCTGTTTTATTCTATTGATAATATATTCCATAATATTTTTTTTTAATTTATTGTGGTTTTGTCTTTTCTAACATTAATGGGATTTTAGTTTTCATAAAAAAATCTCAAATTTCCTTTCTGAATTTCCCATGCATGTTGTTGACTGTTTTGCCAGTGTCCTAAATTTTGTAACTTTGCTCAGGTCTTTGTTTGTATCTTATCTAAGACAATTCATAATTTTTACCATTAAAGTTTATATTCTTTGTCAGAATTTTAACTATTTTAGTACCCTTAGGTTTTGTTATTGGATAATTATAATAATTTGTTGAAATCATTTCACCTACAGTTTTATGTTCCTGGTATTTTATGTTGTCATATGCCCATCTGTTGTTATGGATATTTCTTTTCCAGTTTATTGAGTAGTCTAAATAAACAGTCTTCTTTACAGGGTTCAGTCACCACTACCACTCGTAGAGGGAAAAACTTGCTGTAACAGCAACTCTACCAGAACACCAACAAACCAGCTACAGAGCTAAGCTTATAATTAAATAAAGTCTTTCATCACTAAATACTGTTGAAAAGAATAGTCAAAGATAATCTAGGTTAATCTCTGAATTTTAAAATTAATTAGGCTAAAAGTAAATTTTAGTACATACATGAAATAAAGGATGGGGTAAGAAAATGAAAGAAGCAGTTTTAAGTAAAAGAATCTGAAAGAAGTATGTTAAGAATGACATAAAAATAAAAATGAAAATATTCTGTTTGTACAATAAAAAAGTATAAAAATGAGTTAGATAGCTACAAGAATGAGAACAAAGACTTTTAAAACCAAAATAACATAAAAGTAATTATAATAATGTGATTAAAAACACAAATATCAGAAAAAATGAATAGTTTTTAGAAGATAAAATTTTAGTACACTTTCTGTCTAGGTGTGCTAACATTGCATTTTCCCTTGCTGGGTGAGTGGTTAATTGAGATTATACTCTCCTATTTTTCCTATTGTTGACGGTGGTGTTGAGTCAGGACAAATCAAGCATCAGTTGTCTGTCAAGGATATAGTGACTTCAGTAGCTTCTGGTCCTTACATACTAAGTCAACTAAATAGTCACTCTACTTGGCAACATATATGTGGGACAGGTCCTTATTCTTCTGAGACATTCAAGTTAATAAAGCCTGGATTGTGTAATATCCAAGGCATATGATATCTCTTAAGTGTGTTGAGGAGTTAAAGAGACAAATATGGTACCAAGGTATGATCTGAAAGACTTATGTCTGGGCTTTTAGGATCTCCATAAGAGTCAATCTCCTGCTGGAGGGAGGAATCTGCTGTAATTGAATGATTCTCTGTGTCCACTTACAAAAACCGTTTGGCAAAGGGGAAACACCAGGAGCCCAAAACACCAATGACACTAGACATGGGCCTATTATTTTCCACAGTTATCCACAGATAAAGGAGTTTTCCTCTCTCATTATCTGAAGGATTAGGGCCGCAAAGTCTGGTATCCTTCAAAATCTGAGCTTTCCATTGTCTGACTTCTGAGTGTATATGCATCTAGCACTCATCATCTCCACAATTGCTTTATGTAATTCAGGCCCTATGGCCCTAAGTCATAGACTCTCTGACTTGTGATTGGTCCTTATTTTCAGTTTCCTCGAGTAACTGTCTCAAACAGTAGACACCTCTCATGGTGGTCCATATCTATAATACTCAGAGATATGGAGAGTAACCAAATAAATTAGTTTTCTAATGATGACTTGCCCATCAAGAGTCACTATTATAACCAAACCCTCCCACTAGATCTAGATTTATGAGAAGTGTGTGACAAGAAGTCCTACACTTATAACTATGAGTCTTTTTTTCCCCAGGGCCTCCAGATTACCTTGCAGATGAGGCTTCCACTTCTTAATCCCCTGCCAGCTATACAGGGCATACTTATTTTTTACTGTATAGACTTTCTATTTCCCTGTGCTGGTCACATGTTCTATGACCTATTCTTTCATTTCTGAGGGTCATTCTCTCTTTTTTTTATCGAGACAGGGTTTCTCTCTGTAGCCCTGGATGTCCTGGAACTCACTTTGTAGACCAGGCTGGCCTCGAACTCAGAAATCTGCCTGCCTCTGCCTCCCAAGTGCTGGGATTAAAGGCATGCGCCTCCACTGCCTGGCTCTCTTTCTCTTTTGAAATAAAGTTATTTCATATTACTTGGACTCTTTCCTTTTATTGCATCACACTAAGGCAGTTTCTAATCTGACAATTTTATCGGAAAGTCACCTGCATGATCTTAATGTTCTATAGGCTGTAATGTTCAACAATTTATCTTGTTGAAATTTTTACTCTATAAGACTGCAAGTTCTGATATTTGTTTTTGTTTCATAATAATTTCTTTTGAATTGCCTTTGATAGTTTTGTTTTCTTCCTTAGGTATAAGTTTTGACCTAGTTTTGCTTGCAGATCCTGGAAAGGCCAGAGTGATATCCATACTACTGTGGTAGTATGGTATCTGTGAGCATAACACAGTTCTTTCCTAGGGCTTTGGTTGTTTATGAAGAGTTTGTTAACCACATCAATGATATATGCTTTACAAGTAGAACAATCAGAAGACCAAGGTAGATTCCCTATACTCAATTTCATGTCAGGCTCTTTCATGATAACTCTTTCTTTTTATTTATTTATTTTTTCAAGACAGGGTTTCTCTGTGTAGCTCCCGCTGTCCTGGAACTCACTCTGTAGACCAGGCTGGCCTGGAACTCAGAAATCCACCTGCCTCTGCCTCCCAAGTTCTGGGATTAAAGGTGTGCGCCACCACTGCCTGGCTCATGATAATTCTTTATACACAGACTATGAATATTCAGTAGGAACCAATGTTAGCAGCAAAAAAATCTCAGCTAATACTTCCACTTCCTGTGTTAGGGCCTTATCATGTAGTCCTGTACCAGTTGTACAGAGACATGCCATTGCTTACATCTGTCTAGAAAGGGGAAAAACTAGGGTAGGTGGGGAGTTTTAAAATATAGTTCATCACAGTATAGAAAAATAAATGTGTTTTTCTGATAGCCCCTGAAGTCCATAATCATGTCTCTATTCTGACATTTTTATGTCAGTGCCACTATCTGCAATGTATTTTTCCCTCTGTGATTATTTTATGATCTGGATTTTAATCCCTTTTTTCAGTTTCCTAGAACAGAATTCTATATTATTATTTGTATTTATTTAAGAAAGTGATCTATAATTATGGCAAAGCATTCATTAAGAACCTTGGGATTCATCTGTCATTTTTTATAGTCATATTCCAGAAAGAACAGAGAAAAGCATCAATAGTAGATAATTCTATAATTTATTATTTACATAACTTACTTGTAGCCTTATAAGTAAAATGGAAATTGCTGTCTTCTGGTAAAGAAAATAAAATCAGGAACAAGAGTTTTTGATAAACTTTTCTTTTTAATTTTCAACCACAGAATTTTCTTTTAGAATTTTTTTCATGTATATTTTTACTTTTTAAAATCCAAATACATTGTTTTTCCCTTTCATTCCTCTAACCCTTATCATTCACTCTCCTCTTTGATTTCTCTCACATTCTTGGCCTCTATTTCTTTAATTGTTGGTACATATATATGTGTATGTCTATATATACTCATAAATTTATAAATACAACTTAATCAGCTCATACAAAGTTACTTTTATGTATAATTTTATGTATAATTTCAGAGCTGACCATTTGGTATTGGATCACCATTTATGGGGGCACTTCCTGGGGGAAGACAATTTCTCTCACTCTCAGTTTTCCTTATTGACAATAATTCTTTGTCTAAGGTTGAGACCCCATTATTCCAACCTTCCATATTAGCATATTTATTGGTAATATACTTGTTCAAATCTTGTTTAGTTATCTATGAGAGGTATATAGTACATTTTGGTTTAATGTTATTTACTCTGAAAAATGTTTGTATTTAAGTCTTTTTTCTTCTAAAAACTGAAAACCCTTTTAAAAAGAATTTTACTGTACAGTAAAAATTTTCCTTTAGATAAAAATTATTTAACATAGAAAACAAACCCAATTCTTAGGTAAATTTAGGAATAACCACATGCAACACATGGCAGCATCATGTTTTGTTATGCAAGGGCTAGGTAGGTACCTTTTATCTTAAGAATATGCATTTAATGGGTTTGTCTGTTTGGCTGTAAACCTGCAAGAAATTTCCTTCTGTTTGTGCTCTTTAACAGATGCAAGATGTATCATATTCGGATTTTTTTTCAGTAATAATTATTTTTCTCTTTTTTATAATGTTTAATTTTATCTAAGCCCTTTATTATTGGAAAACAGTGAAGATTATGAAATCTTCCTGGCCTCAACTTTGTCTTTCTGCAATGAACCACTCTTGTTCACATGAATTAAATAAGCCTAAGGATACCTTCCATGTTTCTCTGTGACAGAACTCCATACAGTCTCTCAATATTCCTTTGCTTTGCTTTGTACACAATTAACTAAAATGTTTGTCTCAGATGATCAATGAAAACAAAATACTTGCCGATCAAACATTGGCCAAGCTTGTTTTCTCTCTCTACAGCCCTGAAATTGGACATAACTTCTTCTGAGTCATAATACAATAGTTTCTGAGAGTAGAAGGGCTTTTCTGTAAGAAAAGGATGAAACCTTTTCATCCCATTTTCTCATGTATCTTATTCTTTCTAGATTTATTTACATGTCTCTGTAAAATAACTTTAATGATTCTATAGAATTATGGGTAACTCTACTTTATATTTTGATGCAAAAGAATACTTTGAAGTAGTTAATAAAGATTTGAATACTTCCAATTTTAGAAATATCATTTTAGCACATGCACAGAAGTTCTTTCAAAAATGACTTAAAATTTTTATTTTATGTGGATGAATATTATGAATGCATGCATTTATGTGCACTACATGCATACCTGGTTCATGCAGAGGCCATAAAAAGACACTTGTTCCCCTATAACTGGAGTTACAGAAGAATGTAAGCAACCATTGATTACCACATGCAAATGAAAATGTAGTTTTCTCCAAGAAATAATAATAGTATTTAATTTTTATTGCAGATAATGAAGAAAAAAAGAACCCATGTCTTAACAAATGCTGGTACATTTTAACAAAGTTAATCAACCACACAAAAAAAATATCCTATCTGGACCCTCCAAATTGTTTATATTCTCCTTAGAGCTAATACTTGTATTTCTTTTTGAGAATTAAGTTTGTTCAATTTCATAGTCCAATCTTTAAAATAGTGCAGTTCTCAACTGTAAATTTAAAATCTTCCCATGCCCACCCCCTAGTGTTCAAGGAACACTGAGAAAGATAGCCAGAAAGTTTTAAAGAGGCTAGAAAGGACTGCAGTAAAACATGACAGGGTCTTCATACTCATGAACTTCCAGCAGCTATGCCTCGATGTAGCAGACCTGCACAATATAAAACTGGCCAGGAGGGGTTCATGAGTTCCCATCCATAGATAAGGAGCTATCGTCAGTTGAAAGGTTCTTGGAGAGAGTTAGTTTTGTTAGACACTAGTAAATTGCTAGTGCTTCAGTGGATGGTCTTACACCTATATGTGCACATGCACACACACACACATAGGTAGCACTGCAAGGACAAAAATGGAGAAGAGCCTGAGGGAAAGGAGGTCCAGTGATTACCCAACTTGGAAGCCAGCTGGAAGAGAGGCTCTAAGGCCTGACACTATTACTAATGCTATGGTGTGCTAACAGACAGGGATAACATGGCTGTCCTCTGAGAGGCCCAACCAGCAGCTGACTGTGACAGAGGCAGATAGTTATACCGAACCATTGAACTAAAGTTGGGAATCCCTGTGGTTGAATTAGGGAAAGGCTGGAAGAAGCTGAGGAGGGAGGGTTACCCCTTAGGAAGACCAGCAGTCTCAACTAACCTGGACCCCCGAGATCTCACAGACACAAAACAGGCATTATACACCAGCTGACACAAATACAGCAGAGGACTGCCTGCCTAATCTAGCCTCAGTGAGAGAAGACACACCAAACCCTCAAGAGACTTGAGGCCCTAGGGAGTGGGGAGGACAGGTGATGTGGGGTGGGGTGGGGACATCCTCTTCGAGACAGGGTAGAGGAAGAATGGGATGAGGAACTATCAGAGGGTAGACTGAGAAGCAGATAATGACCGGACTGTAAAAATTAAAGATAAATATTAAAACAAACCAAATAAACCCCTAAGAATATAGGAAATTAGAAGGGCACACAGTGGAGGCAGTTTGAGAAGATTTAGAAGGGAAGTAAATGTTATCAAAATGCATTATATACATGTATTTATAGTATAATATTCATGCATATGAAAAATTATATATATGAAATTCTCAAAAATATTTTTAAAGAGAAGATTACAAATTCTGCCTAGAATAGTGGTGTATACCTCTAATACACACACTTAGGAGGTGAAGGCAGAAGATTTGCAAGTTCCAGGCTAGCTCAGGCTACTCTAATGTGTTCTATGACAGTAGAGGCAACATAGTAAGATCATGTCTTAGGAAAACACAAAATTAGTTTTTCTTAAGACAAAAAAAACAAAAAAGAAAAGAAAATTTCAAGTTCTATAATTACATTTGATGTGTCATCCTGGTAGGGGCTTTTGGAATTTATGTCATAGGTATAAAGCAATTAAATTGACAAAGAGATTATAGAAATTACATCTTTGAAGAATAACAGTTATACCAAAAGTTAGCATGTTTTACTACATATAATGCTATCCTCCACTCTGATAAGATGTATTTATTTATTTATTTATTTTATTCAGGGCATCCTGTAAATTTCTAAAACAATGCCCCAGTTATAGGATAATGCTCTTGGTAAATGCATATGCAATTTTCCCCATTACAGGGTAAGTTACTTAATTTGCAATGAAATGCAGTCTTTCCCAGTTGGAAACAAGTCTGGGTAATAGAATTTTGAAGGATCAGCAAATTATTTCTCTGTTATCTTTCCATTGAAACCACCCCTATTTTCACCCATTTCATTGCCAAATTAAATTAAATTCATTAAAAGTGTCTTTTTAAACCATTAGAACTATGTCTCTTACTTCAGAATGAAGCAAGCCAATAAGGGCATGCCATTCAAGTCACTTTTACACTGTTTTGCTCAGAAACTCCTAGGAGACATTGTGCATAAAAGAAGATAGTGTTGTGTTGTCATGAGAATTGGATAAATAGCCCAGGCCACCAACTATTTATATTTTCTCCCATTTACTGATAATAATTGGTATATTGTATGCATGTTTGTTTGTGTCTGTGTATTCACATATGGATGTGTATATGTGTGCACATGTTTGTGGATGCACATGCAATTTACTGTGTGTGCATGTAGAGTCCAAGGTTATCTTTAGGTTCTGTTTCTTATGTGTTGTCACTCTTATTTTTTGAGACAGGGTCTCTAACTAGCCTACATCTTGTCAATAGACTAGACTAGCTAGCCAATGAGACCAGGAGGCCTATCTCTACCTCCTTAATGGCAGACAGCACACCAGCAGGCTCAGGTTTTTGTTGTTGTTGTTGTTATTGTTGTTTTGTTGTTTGTTTGGTTGGTTTTATTTGTTGTTGTTTATTTATTTATTTTTTCGAGACAAGGTTTCTCTGTTTAGCCCTGGCTGTCCTGGAACTTACTCTGTAGACCAGGCTGGCCTTGAACTCAGAAATCTGCCTGCCTTTGCCTCCCAAGTGCTGGGATTAAAGGCATGCACCAGGCTCAGGTTTTTTATGTGATTTTTAATATAATCAAACTTATTTATCCCAAATAATTCTTTTTAAAATGGTTTTATTTATGTGTTTTTATTTGGATCCCCTGGATCTGATGTTCCAGGAGGAATCATCCTTTTGACATGGGTGCTGGTTACTGAACTTGGGTCATTTGCAATAACAGTATGTGTTCTTAACACCTGAACCAGTTCTCCAGCAGCACTCCCACTTTAACTCTAAAAAAGGAGGAAGTACTTATATTTCAGGATTTTGTCCTTCCATGATGAGACATGACATTAGTGTCTTGGCTTTGGTCACCAGTTCTGTGTAGGTTACTGCTTAAGTAAACTTAAAAGTACACTCATCCCTCATGTGCTTGTGGGATTAATTCTATAACACATGTTTCTGATACTTAATGCCAATATCCACTTGTGTGTGTTATATAAAATAGTATGGTATTTGCATGTTCCATGGACATCTTCCATCCATATGCCAATTACCATCCTTATGGGAAAAAGATCAGAAAAATTCTGTACCTGTTTATGGCAAATAAACTTTTCTGAATATTATTATCTGTGTTGGGTTGTATTTATGTATGTTAAACCCACTGACAGAGAAGGTTCAACTATAGATCACTGTAGAGACACTCCTAGTCTAAAAAAAAAATAACAAAAACCCATTTCCTCCAATAATATTTACCTAATTGTTTTTCTCACATAATTTTGTATTCACTTTATGTCCCAATTGCAGCCCCCTCACTCCTCTCCTAGTCCCACACTTACAAATCCCTTCCTTCCCTCACTACCCCTCCTCTTCTCCTTAGAGAAGGTGAAGTCCCCCATGGGTACCACCTCACCCTGGGACATCTAGTCCCAGCAGGACTAAGCACATCCTCTCCCTCTGAGGCCCTACCAGGCAGTCCAGTTAAGGGAAGGAGATCCAATGGCATTGCCTGATTATGTTTAGCTAAATGACCCTCCATACTTTTGATGTACCATCTGTCTTTTACCTCCTTATTCCTTTGTATTATTTGCCCTTAGGGGTTTTTTGTTGTTTTGTTTTGTTTTGTTTTGCAGACAGGGTTTCTCTCTGTAGCCCTGGCTGTCCTGGAACTCACTCTGTAGACCAGGCTGGCCTCGAACTCAGAAATCTGCCTGCCTCTGCCTCCCGAGTGCTGGGATTAAAGGCATGTGCCACCACTGCCTGGCTTGTCCTTAGGTTTTAAAAGCTATTTCATTTTCTTCCTCATGCTTTTGTTGTTGTTTACTTGGAAAATTCTAAGGAGAAAGGGCAGATATCTTCCTTCTTCCTTCCCCAACTTTTTAAGTATCTTTTTTATTATTATTTGAAACAATTTTTAAATTTAAATATATTTTAATCACATTCTTTTCTTTCACTAAATCATTCCAGTTCCTCTCTCCCTCCTTCTTAAAACAAACATCTAATGTAATAACAACCCCCACGAAAAAAAAAAAAAGCAAAATAACCACACCAAAAAGAAAAAAATGCCAAAGTGTAACCAACAAAGGCATGTGTGTGCATGCAAACACACACACACACACACACACACACTCACAAAAACAAAACAAAACAAAAAAACCTTGTGGAATACATTATATGTTGTTTACTCCTGAACATAAGGACCATCTGTCAGACCATCCTGGAGTGGTTGATATAACCAGTATTACTCTATTGGAGAAAATTGCTTTTCCCTATCCTGGCAGGTATTAAGTCTCCAGTTCTAACAGAATAACTTTCAAAACACAAGTGCTAATTAATACTGGATAATGAATAAACTGGTGAACATGAATTACAGCTTAAAAAACTTTATTATCACCTAAATTCCTTAGTAAAACAAACAAAACAAAGTACATATAGTTTATTTGTATACAATGAAAGGAAATAAAACTAAGAACTATCCTCTCATTTTCCTTTTCCCATTTATGTTATGTTATCTCACTGTTATTTAACATCAATTATATTTTGACCCAGATTTCACTCACTGAGCCAACAAAACACTAATATTAAACAAACTGGTAAATTCAAACTGATGTAGAGCTCCCCTTTTCTTCCTATACATCTCTAAAAATAAAAAACAGTTAAGTCCAGTTAGTGCTACCCATATGGGCCCAGGGGTAGGTTTATCCACTGGGATGTGGAGAACACACCAGTGGTCACACCCCATAAGAAAACTGACTCTCCTTCCCAACAGCTTCAGGCAATAAATGTATAAGTAAATGTATTACTTATTTTACATTTTAAAAGTACTGAACCCTTTTAAAAGAAACATCTAAAATATAACACAAAAAAGTGACATGAAACTTAAATATGGCAGAAGAATGCAACAATGATATTCAGTGTGATTCTTCTAGAGTGTCCATCTACTATTTAAATTGTCCATTGTCCTTAATTTCCATAAAGAAAATCTTCCTCAGACTTCAATCTTTGACGTGTAACCTAGAATTAAAAAGAAGGTAAAAGGAAAAACTGGAAGTTACTAATATAAAAGAGAAATAGAAGTATTATAGCACTTGCTCCCTTCATAGCATATTAACCTTCCACTATTAGGTAGCTTACAAACCTTTACAAATAGTGAAGAAATAGCCTTAGATATTACTTTGCATGGGAAGAGGTAGGCATCATGGCTCTTGAATATGAACTAGCCACTGCAGCATTGCGAGCCCTGGCTGCAGCCCTGGCTTGGGCTCTTTCTTCTTCATCTTTCAGAGCTGCTTCATACAAGGTAGCAAAGGAATCTGGTGTAGTATCATGGATCTTGGCCCAAAACTCCAAGATTTTCATCTTGCTGATTTCAGCACGGGCTCTTGAACCCCACATGAATGCAAAGGATGGAGGATTGCTGTTGGGCACTTGTCGGTACTCCAAGTACTTTAGCTGTACCATATCTTCAGTGATGACCTTCTTAGGATCTCCATAGATGAAGTGTTTTCTATTAGCATATACACCCATCGTATTCAGCACATTCCAGATCTCTGTTTCAGGGGCACAGTTATCTTTCATGAATATCACACCCAGAACAATCATTAGGAGGCCACTATTGAGCATTTTTTCTTCACCCATCACTCCATCGAATGTATGTTCTAGTTTGTTAAAAAGGGCATAGCAGTGCCTGATTGGATCCACTTCCTTCAGATCAACACCAAATGCCAGTTCCATGTGCTCTGAGGCTCTCTTTAGGATCTCATTGAAGTTGTTCTTAGATGTTTTGATAACAGACTTCAGCATATCTGCCTTTGTAATAACTTCTTTCTTTCGATACTTATCTATCAGGAACTGTACCAGTAAGACGACTTTGTGGTTTACAGGATCTTTACACCAGTCCTCAATGTCATCAGAGTCATCTGAACTTTTCTCATCTTGGTTTTGGGAATCTGTATTCGCATATGTGTGTGAAAAGGTAGAATGAGCTCCCACTGGCATGTCAGGAGGTGTAGGCATACCAGCAACAGGAACAGCTTGATGTGGACACCCACAGAAAGGACCTGGAGAGGTTTCTTCCTCCAGTGCATTTTTAGCACGGGCCTGGCGGCGCTTCTCACGGGCACGGAGCTTGCTCTTCTGGCCACGGGGCATGATGACTGTAGTGGGGACCACAGGTACTACTGCAAACAGGTTGAGGAAGAGGTCACCCTGGAAAACAGAGGGCGAGATAATTTGTACAGTCTCTGTTGGTAGACTCTACCATTAAGCCACGGAAAGCCGCCTTGCGTGGTTCCCTTAAGAGTACTGACTTAGGAACTCAAAAGATTAGGGGAGATTTTGACCTTGAAGTCCTAGTTCCAGCTTACAATATTAACTTTTCTCCTTACCATAACTGTTTCTCCCTTTGCTGAACTCTGCCACTTCTATCCACCTTTTATCCCTGATTGCCAAACAGAAGCCTAGGGGCACCACAGCAGCAGTTGGAAACACCCAGAATTAAATCGTAGGAATAGGACTGGGTAAAATGAAGAGGGTCTCTTCGGGAAAGTTTTTGGTCTGTGGGGTAAGAGTGTCCGAGAAGATACCTTGACAAACGGAGGCTCCTCACTGGACGTACAAGCTAAAGCTTCGCACAGGCTTCACTGTCGTTGAAGAAAAGCGGATATTACGGTTATCCATTTCCGGTCCCACCCACACAGTCCTTTAAGAGCACGCAGGCGCAGATGGAAGTAGGGGGTGCTGTCAGTCAACGGTTGTTCCGAAGGCGGGCACTTCCCAGAAATCTTGTAAAGTCTTTTCTTTGACTTTTCATTGTGGCTTGAAATTTTCGCTCTCATAAGTTGAGTGTACTTGCCTCAGATCCAGGATCTCATTTCATTGAGAGTCCTGACTATGAAATTAGAAGACAAAGTCTAGCAGTCATGGCCGAGGCATTTCATGACAGAAAACAAAAGTGGAATTTTGTGGCACATCTCTCATGGATGACAATACCTCGGTCCTCATTCAGTAACTTACCATGTTGCATTATAAGTGCTTATAAATGCTGAGCTACTCCCAATCTGCTACTGCAGAACATTCCCAACAGGTAAGACATTAAATATAGAAACAATTTAAATGTGGTTATTATCTAAACAATAATATTCCAGTCAACTTGAATAGACCTATGTTATGACATGAATTAGAACGTTCTTTACCTAGTTTTTCAGTAAAATTTTAAACTGGCTCTGCTAAATATTTTGTGTTTTAATTCTTTTTCCTACTAATATTTTGGATTTTTTAAAAATTAAAACTTATATAGGAAACAAGTATGCATACACATAGAGTATGGTGTAAGGGTTCAACAAATTTTCATATTGAGTAATATTTAAATTATGACAGATATATTTATCATTGTAAACATTACCTGTGGTCAAAAATATTTTTTCATTGTAGCTTGATAAGAACATGGCATAGTTTTGATTAATGATCACCATACTGTGCACTAGCATACCATACTTTTTTATTTCCGTATCCATTGATAAGCCTGTGATCATCTTTTTGTCTCTGAGTCTCCACATTTTTGTAACCAATGTTTTACTCCCAAGTTCTGTGTGTCAGCTTTTATAAAAAATGAATGAGCCTGCCTATATGTATTCAGTATATTATTAAATGGAAAAGGATGGGGGAGGGTTACAGCTCATTCATTCACATTTCTATTAGAATAGCTTACTATGGAAAAGCAATAAGTTAACTTTCATATGATGGCATTTTCAAAGGTATAGCAAAGGTAATATAACACAATAGAGAGAACTACCTGGCGTGCTCATTTAGAAATGGGACAACTGGCTTCTAGTGATAGCTCAGTTTCAGCATACATCTGAACCTGACAAACTTGCCTGGGCCTCAGTATGTGTTACATTACCTTGTCATATAATACTTATTTTTGTCACTGCTTGTATTAATCAACTTTGTCACCATGAGAAAATAGGCAATATGACCAAGTTAAATGAGGAAATGTTTATTTTGGCTCACAGTTTCTTAAGTTTTAGTCCATTGACACCTAGTTCTATTGTTTTTCTG
Organism: Rhynchomys soricoides; assembly: GCA_019843965.1. Classification (NCBI taxonomy): domain Eukaryota; kingdom Metazoa; phylum Chordata; class Mammalia; order Rodentia; family Muridae; genus Rhynchomys; species Rhynchomys soricoides. The sequence goes on from JADRCH010007179.1 coordinate 96,759, forward strand.
TCTGTGATAACATGTAAGCATAGAAACTGAAGGACATGGATAATGAGTGCTGCTCACCTCATGGTAGCCAGGAAGCATATATAAAGAGAAGGGATCTAGGGACAAGATTATACTCTTTTAGGACATTAAAGGATTATTCAATATTCAAACCATAACAATGATATATATTGAAACAAAAGAAGAAACTTTTATAGGTAACATGCAAGTTCTATTTGAAAAATTCAAGAATAATGATACTAATTTTGTTGAGAGGGAATAAACTGATAAACAAGATAATAGACTGATAAATAGACAAGAACCTATGAATAATAATAATAATAATAATAATAATAATAATAATAATAATTGTTGTTGTTGTTGTTGTAACTAGCTAGTGTTAAAAAAAGTTTTCTTTGGTTAAGAAAGTAAAAATTATAGGTATTTAAAGGGGGAAAACAATGAATCACCAAAAAGACAAAGTTACTTATTTCAAACACGAGTTGGTTTTCATATTTAACCTATAAAGTGTTATTATAAAATCCTTAAATTAAGAATAGAGTACACATGGAGGGACCTATGACTCCAGCTGCATATGTAGCAGAGGATGGCCTTGTCTAGCGTCAATGGGAGGAGAGGCCCTTGGTCCTGGGAAGGCTCTATGGATGCCCCGGTGTAAGGGGATGCCAGGACGGGGAGGTGGGAGTGAGTAGATGGTGAGCACCCTCATAGAATCATGGGGAAGGTTGATGGAATAGGGAGTATACAAAGGGAAGACCAGGAAAGGTGGATAACATTGGAAATGTAAATAAATAAAATATTCAATTTAAAAAAAATAGTGTGACTCCTACTTCTAAGCAAAGATAAAATTTCATGGGCTAGGGATGTAGGATGGAAATACAGTACTTGCCTACCATATAAGAAACTCTAGGTTCAATTTCTAGTACACAGTAAAAGAAAAAGGCAAAAATAACAAAGATAAACATTTAATGCATTTACAAAATATTGTTTCAGTATTTTGGTGTTGAGAACATTTAAAATTGGTTCAATTATCTGACTTCAGTGGGAGAAGGCACATCTAACCCTCAAAAGACTTGAGGCCCCAGGGAGGCGGGAGGTCTGGTGGGATGGTGGGGGGGTTGGGGACATCCTCTTGGAGTCAGGGGAGGAGGAATGGGATGAGCATCAGTCTGAGGGCAGACCAGGAGGGCGGGATAATGACTGGACTGTAAAAAGAAGATTAAAGAATAATAAATAAATAAATAAATAAATATTTGAATTTGCTGTTTGCTTGTAGTTTCACTCCTAATGGAATGTTAATATCTTAGCTTCTCTGGATGCACTGGATACTCAAAAGGCAGGTAAGTTAGGAATTGCCATAAATTTCTATAACCCCTAAGAAAGAAAATTTTAATCAGACTAGTTTCACAGACTGTTTTATAGATCTAAAATGTAACTGGATTATATAATATGGGTAATAATAGTCCCTACTCTTTATACTAAAATATTTGCTGGTAATTGAACAATGGGGACACTAAAGGGAGGAAGTATGAATATAGGAAAGATATTTATAAAATATAATTGATTAATTGAAGACATATAAGAAAACTTTTTGCATTGTATTATTTAGTCTATGGTATGAGCTTTAATAGATTAGGAGGCTTTTTTTAAATTGACACAATTGATGTTTACTGGAACTTTGCCAATGTTATGAAAGCAGCAAAGAATACATTAAAAAAGCTAGAGAAGGGGGCTGTGGAGAAAGATTCTTTTATGTATAAGCAACTTTAATTTCATGTACTGCACTGGGCCTTGTTAAATACTTGTTACATATCACTTTAATAAATAATTGCTAAATATTAGTCCCACTTATTAATTTAATATTAAATTCACTAGAAAGAAAGCAATGAATGTGTTTTTATTATAAGATTGCTGTCAATAGCAGAATAGTTATAAGCATAAACTTGATAAAACTCACAGGAAATATGATCTTAGCTTAATTATTTAGAAACTCTATGACTTTTATTTGATGGAAAATTACATTTTGTACTCAAATCATATAGGACTCTCAAGGTCAGATTTAGGCATTTCTAGGATAAGGGTATGTTCTTAGTCTTTATATTTGGAATAAAAATTAAAAATCGTAAAATTTCTTCACAATTTAATGTTTTCTGGGGTATATAATACATAATGCAAATTTCAGACCTAAGTTAACATTTGGCATTGTAATTTGACCATATAAGAGACAAGGGCCTAACTTTAACAATGTTAGTAAAAATTCGGCAGATCTCATCTTCATGGTGCTGATTAGTATTTATCATGGAAAAAAGATAAAAATCCAACATAAAAACATTTTTTTTTAAAGTTGGGTAAATGTTTTACACATTTCTTCATTTATTCATTTTACAGCCTGATCACAGCCCTCTCCCTCGTCTCCTCTAAGTCACACCCTCAGGCCCCCTATCATGCAAGTCCTTACCCCAGACCCCTCATCCCCTTTTCATCAAAGAAAGGAAGGCCCCCACATTGGTAACAGCCCACCCTGTTACATCATGTCACAGCAGAATTAAGTGGATCCTCTCCCACTGAGGCCAGATAAGGCATCCAAGGTAAAAGGGATCCAAAGGCTGGCAACAGAGTAAGGCACAGCCCCTACTCTAAATGATAGGGGACCCACATGAAGAACAAACTGCACAACTGCACATCAGAAATACATTCATATATACACTACACATTGTTGGGTTTTATGAAGAAATGTACAAGCAAACAGAACCATTTGATCCAACAGGATTGGAAAGGGGATCCTGGAAAATTAGCAGTTGAAATTAGAGGGATAAAAATCTAGATTGAAAACAAAAGGGCAAAGTTCGAGAACTGTTTCTTTTAAGGAATTGCCTGCACAAATGTCTGATTGAAGGATCAGCTTGGTACAGTCAATAACTATGAGACCCCTTTTAGCATGAATGCAAAGTGAGTGGGGAGACTCTATACTAACAACGAAAAATAAAGTCAAACAAAAACCCACTAATGGTTTTAAAGCGAGGGAACAATCTGATAAGACATGTTTTATAAAAAAGATTAATATGGCTGTAATTAGACATAAACATTTGTAGGATGCACACACATACACAGTCGCACACAAATAAATGCACATAATTTTGTAGAAAACAGAATTTGGATACTGTTACTTTATTCAGCATGCTGGCATTTGATATAGAGTTGTGTGAATAGATTTGAAAGCAGAAGGGTGAGTAGCATTTGGAAGAATTATATATTAGTTTAAATAAGGATGTTATATGAGGGGACCATGTCTAAAGCATCTATTATTATATGAAGCACATTAAACTTCACAGTTGAATAACGTACTAAAACTGAGAATTCTTTAAGTGTTCAGTTAACACAGAGGGTAAGAGTGATGAGAGTGTATTTAATGTAGAGATGTGATTCCGAATCCAGTGGGAAAAAGTTGTAATAGAAGCACTTTTTATTTTGATAAATATTCAAGCAAAGCTATGAGATAAGCAGAAACACATATCTGAATACTGGAAGAGAAAAGTCTGGGCTTTAACTACATACCTAAACATATGTGAAAAATGGAATAAATCAGTCTGAATTGGCTTGGTAAGGAAGAGAATAGAGGATGCGAAAAGAAATATGAAAAGAATCCAATATTTAGAGAATGAAGACAGAAATGTATTCATAATAGAGAATATAAAACACATATTTTCTAGAGTGTGCAGTTCCCATAGAAAGGTAATAAACATTTCATCTTTAGGAAAGTAGTAAACACTCATTAAATGTTAATATAGGAGTTAATTTGTATGAACTATTATAAACTCAGAATAATTTATATTGTATAAAATTTAATATTTTATCACTTAGTGTTCTCATTATAGCATGTATTTTGGTTAAATTAAAATGGAATTCAATATTTGTTTTAGATACAAAATTTATTACAAACTTTGGAAAAATATCTATTTTATTGTATCATTTATTCAATGGGCTGCTTGATTTTCTGTATTTAGCTTTCTGAGTTCTTTATATATCCTAGATATTTATACTATGTTAGATGTATAGATAGCAAATAGCATAAAGCATATATTCTGTTGAAAGAGGCATCATAGTGCCATATGAAGACAAAATACTGAATGAATGTTAGGATACTAACTGTGAGTTGTAATTGAGCCAGCTGAAGAAGCATAAACCAGTATTTCGAGGATTCAGAGGGCAGAGGCAGAGAAGCAGCTACAAGTTCAGTGCCATCCTGATCTACATAGTGAGTTCCAGGGGAGCTCAGGCTGCATAGTAAGACCGGATCTTTTTAAAAAAATGTATTATTAGATTTTCCTAGACAAAGTTGTTTGTATTTTTATTAAATTTAATATTCACTGATGAGTTCTAATTTGATTTATGTTTATACACCATTTGAAAATGTCAGTGTTTACAAATTCAATTTTAATGCTCTAAAATTTAAGAGAAAAGAAAATACTTCTGTGTAATATACAAATTCAGGTTGATGACAATTTTAATTTTATTAATATAAAGTTATTGTTATTAATGTATATAGCTTGACATTTAAATTAAAGATTTCCTTTGTACTTTTTAGGCTATGTGGTTTATACTTTCCATTGCAATCATGTTATATATGATATAAAAAACCCACTGAGACTTAGGATGCATAAGGTATTAAAATTTTATTTTCTCATAATAAGTAAATAATCTTTTAATTAATTAAATTCTTCATTGCTTAGATGCATTCATTTTTTTCAGAACTCAAGAAACCCTCACCAGAGTTATTTTTCTGGTATTATTATTATTATTATTATTATTATTATTATTATTATTATTATCTGTTTTCACAATCCAGTCTTTATCCCTCTCCTGCTCTGCCCTCTGACTATTCCTCATCCCATACCTCCTCCCCCTTCTCCAAGAGGATATTCCCAAACCCCCAGTCCTACCTCACTAGACTTTCTACTCCCTAGGGCCTCCAGTCTCTTGAGGGTTATGTGCATCTTCTCTCACTGAGGCCAGACCAGGCAGTCCTCTGCTGTATATGTGTTAGGGACCTCCTATAAACTAGTGTATGCTGCCTGGTTAGTGGCTTAATGTCTGAGAGATCTTGGGGTTCCAGGTCAGTTGAGACTGTTGGTCTTCCTATGGGATCACCCTCCTTCTCAGCTTCTTCCAGCTTTTCCCTAGGTCAACCACAAGGATCTGTAGCTAGGGTGAGGTTCTTAAAGCCACGGCCACAGTGACACACCTACTCTAACAAGACCACACCTACTAATAGTACTACTCCCTGGGCCAAGCATATGCAAGCCACCACAAGGTTCAAGTGTAACTTTTAGATTAGTTGTTGGGTAAATATTAAACTGAATTTTTATTTAATGCTTTTACATGAATGCTACTATAAAACAAATCTTTGAGATACTCATGGCAATGAAGTAAAGTATAAATGGGTAAGAAAGTGCATAGAGATGTGTATACAAATTTCTATATAATACTTCAAAACTACAAAACTGGCTGTGTCCTATCGTTTTAAACTTCTATACCAAAACATTAGAATCCTAGCTGCCTGGAAGTCAGTCTTCCACTAGCAGCCTTCAGATGAAGATGTAGAACTCTCAGCTCCTCCTGCACCATGCCTGCCTGGATGCTGTCATGCTCCCGCCTTGATGATAATGGACTGAACCTCTGAACCTGTAAGCCAGATCCAATTAAATGTTGTCTACTCATAGCAGTAAAACCCAAACTAAGACAAACCTCAAGATTATATCTAAAGCTTAAAAGACAATGTTCCTCCTCAATTAAAAATCCAACATTTCTTATGAATAACAAATCAAAATGAAAACAATATCACCCATGCCTCATCAGTTATCCTAACTGACATTAAAACAGAGATGCAAAAAAAATTAAATTTAATAACAAGAAGCTAAGTCAGATGCAGATACTTACACCCAACCTTGTGGAGTACCAGTGGTACTCATATTTTTGCTCAAGTTTGCTATGGTTTTTGGGAGGCTTTTGTATCTTCAGATGAATCTTAAAAAAATGGTTTTCATATTGGTGTAAATGGATATTTTCTGGAAATGCATATATTATGTAGATTGTCCTTAGAAGTATATAGCTATTTTAAAAGCTCAGTTTCTTCATCTTTTGGATATAAAATATCTTCTTCAATTAATTTTCTTCAATGTTTTAAAGATTCTATTGTAGAACAATGCATTGATCTATAGGTATAGCAATATCTCATTAGGAGTACTTTTATTGCTATGTTTGTTTATAAGAATATTTAGTAGTACATTTTCCTCAAAAGCCTCTGACCTATCTACATTCATCTTCATGGCCTCTTAATAGTGTTAGGTATGGGTTCTATCTCATAGAGTTGGCCTTATATCCAAAAAGATAATAGTTGATTACTCTCTAAACTTTTGTGACATTATTGCACCAATGGGTATACCTTGCAGGAAATTTGCTGTTGTAGATTGCAGGATTCATAACTAGCTGAATTTGTAATTACTTTTTTTCCTCTGATAGCATGTATTTCAGCTATATGAGTTCTAGTCACTAGGGGTGAACTTTCTAGCTGAGCACTGGCTCAGTTGTTCCATATTTAATGACATCAGTTTATGGTATCTCCAGGAATGGGGTTTTACTGTTGAGGAGGCAGGGTTATCAATAGCATTGACAATAACCTGTATTTTAAGGTGTGGCAGTAGAAATAATAACTAAAAATTTTAGAACTCATTTCCTAGTACTGAGAGTTTATTTGGTATATGATGTATAATTGGGGCATTTTCCACACTATTATATAATAACTTTATTTAAATACAATTTCCATATATATTTCTTCCAAATGTATTTTAGGAAGATTCTACAGTAGTAGGTTTCTAGATGGCTTTTCAAAAGGTCTTTCATATTAGTTATCTCCTTCTCTACCCCTTCCTCCTGTCCCACTCCTATTTAATCCTCTTATTCTAATTTCCCTTTAGCACATTTATAGCAATTTTCTATTTTCCCTTCCTTAGAAGATTCCCTCACTCTTTTGGTTACTTAACTTCTGTGGATATTCAGAATGAATCACATTTAAGGCTTAAAATCTAGCATCCACCAATATGAACAACCATGCAATGGTTGTCTTTCTGGGTCTGGGTTATCAGAGAAGCTTCTTCACTAACACAGTGACCCACAACTAGACAACATGAAGAGAATGAGACACTCTGGAAGACTCAGCCCTAAATAGAATTTCTTTTTATCATACTGCTCTCCTCAGGGCTCAAGGATCTATATGAAATAGAAGGCAGAATAATTGAAAGATCTAGATGTATAGGGTGGCTCAAAATAAACAGCTTAATAAACAGACATAAAGTGGTTTATTTATGTACATATGAACTCATAAAGACTATGGCAACATTACAAGACCTGATTTTTTTCATTCTTTCTTTTTATGGTTAAATTGGATTTTTATTTCTCATTATTATCTTTTCAAAGACTAACTCTTGGTTTCATTGATTTGTTGTTGTATTTCTTCATTTACATTTTATTAATTTCTGCTCTGATTTTAATTACTTAATCTACTGATTTTTACATTTGCCATGTGTGTGTGTGTGTGTGTGTCTGTGTGTGTTCCAAGTATCAAAGGAACATTATTACTTTAAAAATCTAAAATGTTAATGTAAGCACTTGAAGCCATTGGTAGCACTCTTATCACTGCTTTCAGTCTATCTTGTTGATTTTTGGTATGTTTTATTTTAACTTTCATTTTAATTCCTTCAGCACTGGCCTTCCTCCCCATTCTCCCTCTCCCTGTCTCCCTCACTCCATGTGTGTGCATATCCATGCACTGTGCATATATTCTTTATATGTGATACATGCACATTCAGGTTTACTTGGCTGTGCATGTTGAAGTGGAAGGCAGAGATTAATATCAGGTGTCTTCTGCTATTAGTCTCTATTTTACTTTTTGAGGCAAGATCTTTACCTGAACCCAGAGCTCATCTTTTGAGATAGACTAGCTTACCAGAAAGCTCTGAAAACCAATGTTCTCTTCTGTCTCTAGTGTTGGACTTACACAGACATAACCATGCCTAGCATTTTAAATAAGTAATGGTGGATTCAAACACAGGTCCTCATGCTTGTGCAGTGAGCACTTTATCCAATGAGCCATGTCCCTAGCCCTTATTCTTCTTTCTATGACCCATTCATCATTCAGTAATGTGTTCGTCATTGTTCATAAGTTTGTGTGTGTTCTCTAGTTTCTCTTAACTGTTGATTTCCAGTTTTACCCTATGTGTTCTGATAGAATAAAATAAATTATTTAAGTTTTTCTGTAATTGTTAATACTTGTTGTTGTTGTGTTATATTATCTAGTTTTGAGAAAGTCTCGTGGGTTGCAAAGAGGATTCCGTGTTTGGATGGAATGTTCTATGGTTGTTGAAACCATTTTGCTTATGATATCATTTAACTCAGTTGTTTGCTATGAGGGTACAAATATTCTCTGTGTGTCTGTCCTTTTCTTTGCAACAGGTGGTACTTAGGACATTGCTTTTAATGTAAATAGTAAAACATACATAAGAACAAGCTCTACCTACAACCACACAAGTATGTCTCAAGTTGGACTGTATAGTTTGTGGAAAAACATTCATTGGGGAGTTTCTTGACATGGCACCAGAATTTGTTGATATCTTTCAGGAATATATCAAAGTATTTCCTTTTTGTTCATTAAATTCCTTTCCTGAGTAGACTACATGCTTTATGGCTATTCACCACTCACATAATAGTAATAATAGCAGTACCTATAAGTTTTAGTATAAGCTATGCTCCTTATACATGTTTCTAATTTAAAAAATAATATAACATTTATTATTTTATATGTATGTGGAAGTCAGAAGATAATGTGTAGAAATCAGTTCTCTTTTTCCACTAAGAGGGTCCTGGAGATTGAATTCAGGTCATCAGCCTTAGCAGAAATTACTTGATGGCTCACATACATGTTTCTAATTCTTTTTTTTTTTTTTTTTTTCGAGACAGGGATTCTCTGTGTAGCCCTGGCTGCCCTGGAACTCACTCTGTAGACCAGGCTGGCCTTGAACTCAGAAATCTGCCTGCCTCTGCCTCCCAAGTACTGGGATTAATTCTTATGACTACCACTGCCCGGCTCTAATTCTTATGACTACCTAAAATAATATTATCTCCATTTTGTAGATTTGAAAACCATTGCCTGGGATGAATTCTATTGCAAAAACTTAACTGAGAAGAATTATAAAAATGACTCAGTTTTAGATGTATCCATGTGTAAATTCCCACATTGCATATCCATGTTTATAGAACTTTAGGATTTAAGAAAATAATTTAATTATAATACATTTCCTTTCCTCACCCAAACCCTCCCATATACTCCTTCTTATACTCATTCAGAATCATTACCTTTTTTCTGTAATTGTTATTACAAGCATGTAGGCATCTATATGTATGCGGAGATGCATATACAAATATTTTATTATTTATTTTTGGTATAGCCCATTGAATACCAAATCTCTGTATGCACTGGACAACCAATTGATGTAATGTTGGGGCATCATCGACTTTTTTTTCCTCTACAGCTTGACATGTTCATTATTGTCATCCTTGTTCAGATCATGTTTGGGTGATCATGATAGTTGATGAGGATAATCATACACATAATATATCTATGTGTGGTCAAAGTAAATTTAAGATTTGGGGCCTAATATTTATTAAATTGGGGAGTCATCTTTAAGAAAGCAAAAATAAATATAAAATTAAGTGGAATGCAGGCGGGCCTTGCTGAAACTTAAAATTTATTAGCTTCATAGTATACTCATTTGCACTTGAGACATAGTAGACACACAAAATTAATGGACACAAGTAATTAGAATATTCACAAAAATTTCAGGAAAAAATGAGGGAAAATGAAAATTAGACCATTGGCACTAAAGATTTTGTGGAACGTGGGTCAGGAGTTATTTTTGGCAGTACTTCCGCTTTTTCATGATTTTAGGATATGAAACCTTCTGGGACGGGGGATTGTTTTCAATGATCCTGAAACTAGTCAAGTGTATGTAAGAAAAAGAACAACCAGTATGCTTTCCATTGAGTATTTTAAATTAGTGTTTTGTTAAAAAAAAGAAAAAAGGAAAAAAAAGAAAAAAAACAAAACAGGGGAAAGAGAGAGAGACATCTTGGCAGTAAAGGACACTGGCTGTTCTTCCTGATGACCTGGGTTCAAGTCCCACCAACCACATGGTTGTGAACAATTATCTGTAAACCCAGTTCCAGGAGGAGCCATCACACTCTTTTGGCCTTCATGGATACCAGGCATGTGGTCCACCAACATACCTGTGGGCGAAGCACCCACATACATAAAATTTTAAAAAATAATTATATAGGTATTCTAGATAACATATACTAATTCTTTTTATTTCTTTCATAAATTAAGCTATTAGAAAATTTGTCTGGGTTGCACAGTAGCATGATCTTGAGACTAAATACATATATTTGGTGACTTAATTATGAATATTATAATATGTAAATATAAGTTCAAAGAAATGTAATGAGCATAAATGCCTACAAAATATTTGTCCATATTTTATCTTGTTATTAATGATTGCTATTTTATGAGGAAGGATCTGACTACCACAAAATGACATTATTCAAATACTGGCTACAGAGCTCTTTCTCAATTTTAAATATAGTAAATCAAAGAGGATTTAAACAGAGGTTTAGCTCTTTGCTCACTTTGAAGTATATACTTTTAATTTTCTCTTTGATTCTTTTAGTCTTACTAGTGATTCATAACCCAAGAAGTAAATCGATAACTCTTCAAGGAAGACTGAGTTTATGGGAAAATCTGGGCTCAGAAAAATAATCTGTTCAGTCAAGCAAGAATGTTCTTTTCAACCAACAGCAAATTTTCAAGAAAGATTCTGTGTTAAAGTGATACCTAACTGAAAACACTTCATAATTCACTTCCTATGTACAATAAATCTATTGTAATCCTCTTTATCATGAAACCTGGGAGTTTGAAAAAGTCCCTGGCTCCTCATATGAGCACTATAGTACCAGTAAAGTATTATATATCTACTCAGAGCCTCACAGGAGAACACACAGGGAAAATGGGAATTCAGAAACAAGGTTTTACCTCAAGAAACTCTATATTACATTAAGTATGTTATCAAAAACTTGAGACAGCAACAATGTCTTCATACTCTGCTGAATAAAAGGTCCAAAAATTTTAGTACCATGGAATACATACACATGTGTGCATATTTGTATGTATGCACGTATGTGTGCTTGTATGAAAGTATCACAGTAGATCCATTATTTTGTATAATGAAACTATTAATATAAGAAGACCTTACTAAATAAACTTTGTCTAATAGCTGTGCTCTTTACCAAGTTAGTTACATCATTTTGTAAGTTCATTTCAGTGGCACAGCATCAAGATTGTCAATAGTAAAACAACACTCTTACTTGAACATATTTGAATATATATATTTATGCTAATCATGCTCTAATGAATTAAAGATTATCCTTTGCACTTATGGAATCACTAAGGAACAAACATGGTAAACATACAGACATAATTACCAAGGAGTGCTCACACTGAACTTGATTCTATTACTTGAAATCTACTATTTTCTTTGTGAATCAGGAGACATAGTTTTATGTCAAAACTGAGTAATTCACTGACAGTATTAGTCAAGCAATTCTCTTATAATGTCCTGATTTTATGTTTTGTAAAATGTGAGCATTAACACCTGTAATATAATATTAAAAGTAATTCTCAACTATAATATAAATGCCTACACTTATATCGTGAGATAAGTGTTCCCTATATACTTATTCTTCTATCTACAAATAAGTGTAGCCAAAAGCTTTTCTTAATGTGTTTTATTTGTGTGTTCATGTACACAGTCATCTTTGCCTACATCTATTGGTGTTTTGATTGCCAAAACAAGCAGTTCTTGCATGTAGTTTTAAAATCTGGAGGAGGATATATTTAAGTCTTCAGAGTATGTCTGTAGGACTATTATATATCCATTGATGGACTTTTTATTTTAATCATTCTATCCTGGAAGGAAATAAAAGTTTCATTGTTGCCCACAAATAAATACATAATCTTTATAATTATTTACCAATTAAAAATACAGAGAATTATTTCACAAATAATAGTTTTCCATATGTGACCTAGTCAATCTCTCTTGATTTTATAACCTGATTTGGTAGGCCCCATCTGCTCATAACCTCTCATTAGATAGAAATGAGCACATGGGAGATCCAGAACATCTCCTAGGAAACCAAATTAAAGTGATAGAATGTCTTTGCAATGCTTGCCTTGTGCACTACTTAAACATAAGTTAATATATTTAAGTGTCTTTTACCAATTTGATGATGAATCTGTATTTTAAACCCTTCAAGTATTTTAGTTTAAATAAGGTAACACCTAGTTCATAGAGTTGTTTTGCAGTTAAGCCCAATAATTCTCTTTTAAACAAAGTAACACAATAAACAAGGAGTTCAAGAAACCATAAATATTTTCACTTCCAATCTGTTATACCCTGTCCATTTTAATTTGCTTTTTCAGTCTTTTACTTTGACAGGTAATTGATGTTAATTCTGGGGGCTGGGGTTATGGATAAATACTAAAGTGCTTGAGTTGAAAGCATAAAGCCTTGGGTTTCTATCCCCAGCACCATGTAATAGTGATATATATATATATATATATATATATATATATATATATATATATATATATAAAAATAACATTTATCTGATTTTTTTTTTTGTGTGTGTGTGTGTGTTTGTAAGTGACTGCTGTGTATATCATGAGTGTGTGGGTGGGGTACCAGCACCCATGTACAGGTACAGAGGCCAGAAGATATTGAATGTCCTGCTTTGTCACTATCTTGCTTATTCCCTTGAGACAGTGTCTCTCTCTGAATATGGAATTAGGCTGTCAGACAGAAATTCTAAGAGTCTTGTATTTTTTTCCCCCCTACGGAACTGTAGTTTTAGACAGAAGTGCAAATCACACTCAACTTTTAACTTGGGTGCTGAAGGTTTGAACTCAGATCTTTATGCTTATTCCCACCCACTGAGTAAGCATAAAAAAAATTCAGGAGCCTGTATTTACATATTCATGTATGTGTATTTATCCACTATGTTACAAATAAAATTCCCATTTCTTACTGCTAACATATTAAATATTTATTTTATGCAAAATATTGCCATTATTTTAGTATGATCCTCCCCCAAATATGTTGATCTTTTATTTTAATTTCACTGTGATGCTTTGAATTTTTTCCTAACCTAAAATTATTTAAATAGATGTTTATGTATTAGCTAAGCAATTGTGGGATTTGAGTTTTGATATTGAGGAAAATTCATTTGAGGTTTGTTCTCAGATGTGATGACTTAATAAGTTGAGTTACTCATTTGTTGCTCTTTGGTTTTCACAGCAAGAATGCATCTGTTTGTCAGCCCTGATGAACATGCCATACATTATTAGAAAGAAAACTGCCTTATCTCTTACACTAAAGGTAAGATAAATATCCATGGCTAGCTCACTACTCTAGCCATGGTACAACAGTGCTCACCAGAATCAGACCTCTGGACAAGCCAGGTAAGGATGAACCATGTTTTTGATACTTACTGCTCTCCCTTAACTCTGATTCTACCCATGTTTGCATCATAAGTACTTTTAATATCATTGTATATTTTTGCCCTGAAGTGAAAAAATTCCAATATCCGAAAACCTTCCAGTAAACTGATTGTATCATGAATTTGAATGGATTATGAGAAATGTGTCAGATGACATATATACCAAAACCCTGATTTACAATAAGCCCATTCATAGCCCCTACATTAAGAAGTGTCTATGTTTAGTCTGGATTCTTTTACCTGTTCCATTTAATTATTTAGCCTACTTTATTGGGATTATTTGGGGTTTTCTTTTGGCATTCAGTTCTTTTTTTGAGCTCCATGTATGTTCTGAATATTAAATTATTATCAGCTGAATCACATGCAAATATTTTAACCCATTCGTAGGTTGTATTTTAAGTTTGGTGGCTATTTCCTTTATTGTGTGGAAGCTGATTCATTTCATTTAATCTGGTTGGTCTTTTTTCTTGTTTTGTGTGAGTCTTGAGGATCCTATCTAAAATATCATTACCTATTCCAGTGTCTTTTAAAGAGTTTCTCTTGTTTATGTCTATTTCACAGTTTCTGGTTTCATATTAAAGTTTTTGGTGTATTTTGAGTTGATTGTGAATCTGAGAAGGATCCAGTTTCATCCCTCTATGTGTTTATTTTACTAACACAAACCATTATAGACTGTCTTTTTCCATTGTGTGCTCCTGATTCCGGTATCAAAAGTCAGTTGACTTTATAAATACTGATCAATTTTGTACTTTAATATTCTATGCCCTTTTTCTGTATATCTACTTTTGGCCAGTGTGCTTTGGCTATGTTATATCTTTAGTACCCTTATATGAGGTTTTAAGATTACATTTTTCAGTCCCTGTGAAGAAGGTCATTGGTATTTTGATAACACTTATATGAAATGATAAGAGATTGGTTTGACTGTATATTCATGTTTCTACCTTTGATTTTTATATGTGTGTGGGTCCTGTTTAATTTCTTTCATTAGTGTTTTATAAGCATCACTGTACCAGTATTTCTAGTCTTTGGTTAAATTTATTCCTCGTTTGTTGTTTTATAGTTATTGTGAATGAATAACTCCTTTCATCAAAAAGCTTATGGTATTGCATAAAATGAAATTGACTTAATTTTAGTAACAAGACATTATTAAAGTACTTTTTATAAGTTCTAGTAGAGTTCATCTTTTTAATGGAGCATGCAGATTTTTCTATGTATCTCCATCTATGAATATGTATATTTTAACTTCTTCATTTCCATATAGGATGGTCTGTATTTCCTTCCTTCACCTAATTATTCTTCATAAACTACTACTCTATTTTATATGAATGGTCAATTCATCATCCTCATCCTCATGATCTTAATCCTTTCACCTATCTCAATTGTACATGATATTGGAAGTGAGATTTTCCTATCACTTTTACTAAATTGAGATATGTATGGTATTTGCATGTTGAAAATTTTCTTTATGAAGGTGTACAGAATATCACCAAAAGAGTTTTGTTTTAGATGCCAAAATGATCATAAGAATTGGGTTCATTCTGTTGGTATGTTTTATGCACAAAACCTTTGGTTCAATCCTTAGTATTATGGCTAGAAGTAACACTTTGTTTCATTTTGCTTTTATGTTTTTGTTTAGATTTATATTTTGTGATTTTTATTCTTTCCTCTCTTCTACTATTTTATGTGGTAAGATTATGCATTATGTTTTTCTTCATCCATGTTGTGCATTTTTAGGTCATTTATTTGAAATTGTAAAATAAGAATTTCACAATTTAATGGTTTAAAAGTTTAATAAAAAGTTCATCTAACAAAGGATTATATTTGTTGTAATCATTAACAGCTTTATGTATGACAAACTAAATAATTATAGCATCTGTAAGATGATGAGAAGACACAATAATCCTAGTGTCAGGGATACCTTAAAAACAATTATTGTTCTAAAACAACACAACCAAACAAACAAACCAAACCAAAGAATAATAGAAAACAAAAACATAGGCTGTAGAATTATAAATTAGGGAAACATTCATATTAATTTCACATTTTTGTATTACTGAAAAAACTTTTCCTGAAATCCTTTAGCATAAATAACCACTGTTTTCTACATTCTCCTGTAGCATTTTGCTTCTTTTTCTACTATTGAATGCACTGTGGTGGTGTTTGTTTCTATGCACGTCTGACTTTCATTGGATTAAGAACAAGGAAAGAGTTTATGTTTTATTTTAACCAACATAATGTGACATTTCTCAAGAGGTTAGGTGCTGGTGAAATTATGATTACAAACAACAAAACTAATTATGTAAACCAAACATAAAAAATAAGAGAGTACCATTTTATTCAGTGTGTGTGTGTGTGTGTGTGTATATATATATATAGCATTTCTAAAGGTTTTTAGAAGTCAAGCATAACATTCTATCTTGATCAGAATTAAAATTAAAGCCTTGGTTGTGGGTAGAGTATCAGTGAAGAGTAAATAACTCAATAACTCATTGATGCTAGTGAACAGTCACCTTTTAAACAAAAAGAAATTACCTGTAGTTGCATGAAATAAGATCATCATCTCTGAGGCTTATTGCCTCAGTCTGCTAACCCAGGCCTAGTCCTGGAAGCTTGAAGCCTTCATACAATGTTATCTAAGCTGGAAAGTTTTTAGCGTCTGAGACTTGCTGCTGAATAAACTAACCCTTTTTGTTCTTATTGATCTATGGCTTCTTAGTTTAGCTCAGCTATGCTGTCTCAAACTCCTCTCCTAGGTGACTGATTTAAGCTGACTTCCCTTAGCTTCCCTTCAAACTAACTCTAGCAATCTGTTTTGATCTTCTGGCTCCTTTTCATTCTCTGGCTCATTCTGTTGTCTTCAATTGTGTTTAGCTTGTTCTCTCTTCAACTTGTATTACTCTCCAGGTAAAACTGCCTACTTTTATCTTCCTATCTTTCTGTGATGCTCCCTTATGTTGCTTCTCTTTTCTCTTCTCTTGAGAGTTGGGCATATCCTATTCTGTCAATTTTTTCTCTGATTTGCCACTTTGTCTGCCACTCAATTAGACATAGCTTTGAAATATAGTGCTTCCTACTAATTCTATCTCCATTGTTTAGGATTAAAGGTATATACTAGGCATGTCTGCATTCCAACCAGGGAGATTAAAGGAGTGTGCTAAAGGCTGAGTCATACCACAACTAGAAACATGTTAAAATGGACCAGAAGTGAAATGTCCAGGATGACAGGATAGAAATGTTCTGTAAACACATTAAGAGAATGAGGGTCTTTCCTGTTCATTGCACTGTGTGCTAGGTAAAATTGCTACTGCTTTGCTTCTATCAAATCTAAATTCCAGTTTCCACAATAGAAAAAGCATAAGGAAAGTTGCTTTAACTCTAAGGATATGACTTGGTCATGCCATTTTCTTGAGGTTTTGAAGCTACCAGAGAAATGGTGCAAAAATTTTAGGAATATGGTGCTTACACAAAACTTTGGAAGTTCTAAATGGAGAGAAAATGAAAAGACTGTATTTTCAGACAGTATTTTAAAGAGGAGAGGTATATGTATTTACTGGATAATATGATTCATTTTGTGCATTTTTTATGTGGCACCACACTTGCATTCAATTACTAGCTCCATTAAGTACTTTGACTTTAAATGCTAGTAATTTTCATCATTAAATAGTTATATTGAAGTCTTCAAGAACCATTTTATGCCAATTATTATAAAAATACTTAAAATATTTTATTGTGAATATATAGTATCAAGATAAATAGAACTTAATACCTTTGTGTGCAGATAGTCATATACATTGCAGTTTTTAAAAAAATTCTCCACAAATTGTTTTTAATTTATAAAATCTTCTATTATTATAAACAGCTTGATAAAACTTGTATGTTTGGCTTGCTAGTTTTAGGAGAAGCTTGAATGATAAATCTTGAACCTATTGTAGAAATCTACCTCACTTAGTCAACTGCTAAATGCAGAGGCAAATATTTCAGTAATCAGTATATTTCACACACACATTGGAGAGAAACACATCTGAGAAATATTTTCCATGGATTTGCAAATCCTAATATATTCCTAGATGTTTTGTTTATCTGTTGGAGTATATGAGAAATGTATTCTGTAAAAAATTTAATCTAAGTATGGAAATAAAGGGCAAAATACAAAGGCATCTTTAGCATATAATTCACATAGTTGGAGACCAAGGACTACTGTAGTATAACAGTGCTCATGTTACTATACTTTAGTTGAAGTGCATATTTCTGGTTTCAAATATAACTTCTAAATTATTTAAGAAAAATCTCAAAATATTCTTAATATTTATATTAAAGTTAAATTGTGCCATGTGAAATAAGAGATATAGGCCATAGAGACAAAAATTGTATTGCCACTTCTAAATTTCTATCAATTCTAAATCAGTTTGTGTATCTTATAAGAAATTTTACATGGATTATTTTAGGGCTTAGGAAAATAAATTATAAAGTTACAAATTAAAATGAAATCATAAAGATAAAAGGATCTGGCAGAAATGAATCAGTAA
The DNA here is from genome assembly GCA_019843965.1 of Rhynchomys soricoides. Lineage (NCBI taxonomy): Eukaryota > Metazoa > Chordata > Mammalia > Rodentia > Muridae > Rhynchomys > Rhynchomys soricoides. The sequence goes on from JADRCH010007179.1 coordinate 114,944, forward strand.
TAGAGGCATTTATTTGTCAATTCATTAATGTATCAATTACCACAATTGTTCTGCACACTTCAGTCATCAAAGAAGAAAGAGCTTGAATTATTATGTGATGTGGCTGGAACTCAAAAAATAAAAAAGAAAGAAAGTTTCTTTCCTCCCCATAATGCTCAAAATATATTTGTTTTGAGGTGGCATTCCAATTGACTCTAATGCAGTAGCACAGTTAGAAAGTTAGCATTCAGCCATAGTTACAAGTATATGCCTGGGGGCTGGAGAAATGGTTTAGCACTTAAATACAAGATTATACTGTTGTACATTTTAATATTTAGAAGCTGCACATTGTGCTTTGAATAATGTTCATATTCTAGAGCACCCTCCATTGCTCTTCTTGCCCTCCACTCTGCTGACCACCTCTTGCTTTGTCTCTGGATGTGACCATTTTTAATCTGGCTAGCACCTTACACCTAGTCCTTTAATAAACACTACTTAACAAAGTTGCCTTATTTTATATCTCCCTGGATATCCTGACCTGTATCAGGTCAGGGATAATATTTTATTCCCTACTTTCTACTCAGTCCCAAAATAAACATAACTGGGTTATTTTTGTGTATTTATGTAAAATATATGAAGACTCCTGAATGAATGAGAAAGTCTCATGTTTCTGTAAAATTAAGTATCTTAATTCACTTTCTATATCAGACTTAGCAACTTCAACAATATTAGCTCAGATTTCTATAAGCCAGGAATCTGGCACACTCACATATGCATGCATGCTTGTGGGTGCACAAGGACACACACACATACACACACACACACACACACACACACACACACACACACACACGGTAGCTGCTGTAGAGCTTCCCAAGTCAAAAATAGTTGCTAGATATCTTTTTAACTTGCTTTCAGGCTCTTTTTCTTTTTTTCCTTTTTTCTTTTTTTAAATTTTATTTTATTGGTTGTTTTATTAATTAACATTCCATATGTTATTACCTGGAGCCATGGGTCCCTCCATGTGTACTCTTTGGTTGGTGGTTTAGTCTCTGGGAGTTCTAGCAGGCATGGTTGGTTGATACTGTTGTTCTTCCTATGGGGTTGTAAACTCCTTCAGCTCCTTCAGTCCTTCCCCTAACTCCTCCATTGGGGTCCAATGGTTCGCATCTGTATTTGTAAGGCTCTCGCAGAGCCTCTCAGGAGACAGCCGTATCAGGCTTCCATCAAGCATTTCTTGGCATCCACAATAGTATCTGGGTTTGGTGTCTGTATATGGGATGGATCCCCAGGTGGGGCACTCTCTGAATGGCTTTCAGTCTCTGTTCCACAGTTTGGCCCTGAATTTCCTTTTGACAGGAACACACCCATCTCAGGCTCTTTGTCTAAGTTTGCTGTTGTTGGTTGAATTGAGTTCCTTATAGTTACAGGGCTGAGACCATGTTCAGCTTCCTGTAGCAGTCTAATTCTATTTCATGTGATCCCTTCATCTTTCAAAGAATTCTTTACTACTACTACTACTACTACTACTACTACTACTACTACTTTGTATTAGTATTATTATTGTATATGTTATTATTGTTGTACATGTATACATACATATGTCTGCATGCATATACCATGGCATGAGTAGAAACAAGAAGAAAAAACTTTTGGGAGTTGGCCTCTCCTTCCATAGTTATGTGTGGCAAGTGACTCTACCATCTGAGCATCTCACTAGCCTACACTCTTTCATTTTCAAATTAACAGTGATGCTGTTTTTAGTGTTTTTAATTTATTCACTTTACATCCCCATCATTGATTGCCTCCATCCTCCTGCCCCATCCTTTACCCAATCCATCCATCCCTCTTCCCTTCCCCTCTGAGAGGGTAGAGGCCTCCCTGTATATCCCACCCCTACATCATTTTTCTGCATGGCTAAGCAAATCCTCTCCCTCTGAATCTGCAGGGATAAACAGCTTCTCTCCCACTGAGCCCAGGCAAGGCAGCCCAGTTAGGGGAAGAGTTGGAGGAAGGATTGGGGGACCTGTGTGGATAGGAAGGCCAAAAGCATCAACTAACCTGGGCCCTTGGGGCTCCCAGAGACTAAACCATTAAGCACCGGCTGAACCTAGGCCCCTCTCACATATGTAGTACATGTGCATCTCAGTCTCCATGTAGGTGTTGAACAAATGGAGAAGGGGATGTCTCTGAAGTTGTTGACAATGGTGCAATCTTTCCAGCTCTTTTCCTGCTTGAATCTGTAGTTTCTTCTGCCATCAACTGGAAAAAAGCTCTCAAATTACTGGAGCCTAATCTCGATAGTCTCTTTATGCAGAATAATCTCTGCCCGTGCAAAATACACATACTTTATCTTGCTCACAGGATTCAGGGTTAAGGAATGTTAGATGGAGGATCTTTTAGAAATTCACTTGCTCACAATATGCATAATTCTCCAAGTCACACTTTTATTCATTCATTAAACATCTTTTGCATATTCACATTGTAATTGTCACAAAATTTCAATGACATTATTCAAATATTTTTTATATTTTATAAAATTCTGCTTTATAATTCTGCGTTATAAAAGATAACATAGACATTCAGTCCAACTGTAGAATCCAATGTTATGTGATGTATTTGTTTCATAGAATATACTATTAAGAGCATTTCTTACATATACTAAAAAAAACAGTGATTTCTTGATTTCAGAAAAGGGTTTCGTGGCTAGAGATATTGAAAGAAGTAATGGCAGGGATAATTATGTAAAAATAGAATACTTTAAAATTAAAAAAATATGTAACATGTATTTTTACTTTAAGTGTTTATATATATAAGTGTTGGAAGTCAAGATGTTAGAAGAACATCTAAAGATCTTAAGGATTTCTGTCATAGCTCTTAAGTCTGTATACGGTGTTTGTATGTGTGTGCATGTGTGTTTGTGTACATGCATGTGCATATGCACACATATAGTAACTAGAAGTCAATATTGCATGTCTCTGTCTCTTAATATCTTAGTTTTTGAAACAGGATCACTCATTGAACTTGTAGTTCATTGATTCAGTAGACTAACTAGTCAGTGAACTCTGTAGGTACCCCTTCCTCTCCCTCCCCAGTGCTACGATTATAGATGTCTACTACTGAACCAAGTTTTTTATGTGGGCTCTGGATATCTGAAATCAGGCCATCATGGTAAGCACATTACTAATTGAGCCATTTCTCTTAGAAATGTTTCTTTCTTTGTATGTTATGCAGTAGTTAATACTTGCATGTCTATCTAATCTGTGAATTAACCTAAGTACAGTCTCCTTAGTTCATATTTCTTTTGAAACTTCAGGCACATAGCAGATATGAAGTACATATTTTCAAAATTAAGTGAAAATTATTCAAGTGGAGAAATCTACTTATACAGTTACAGACAGACAAATAGAAGTAATTCAGTTGAGACAAAAGTGGAGTTGTTTCACTGATGGCCTTCTCTGTCCTGGATCCAATCAAATATCCCACATTATATTAATCCTCAGTCTACTTAGTCTCTTTCATGTATGCTTTCCAAACATGAATTAAACATAACATCTATAGTAGATTGCAGTTTTGTGATAAAAACCTCATTTTTACTCCACTTTTATATAATTTTAGATATTTGGGAAGAATGAAGTGAACAAGAATGAAGCTGACCACATAGAAATTCATTAATGAGCTATTGTTAGGTCAAGGGATGCTGTTTTACTGTATTAAGTCATAGTGGTATCTACTGAAAGAACAGGATTAAGTAATATTAAGGAACTATCACCAAACTTGCAGAATGTTTGATATTGGAGTATCAGAAACAGAGAAGGTGGCATCAGATTTGAACTTGGGTAGTGAAATAGAAGGTGGTTGTTATCAAGATTTGAAACAGTGTATTCAACATCCAAACTTTGACTGGATGAAGAAAAAAAAAAGAAAATTTGATTAATGTTGTTTTGATTGAGTTTGAAGTAGTTATTTGGAAGTTATGTTAAGATATAAAATATCATGTTGGTTAAAAATACCTGAAGCTTAAGAAAAATGCATTGCACTGTCAGTAACTGATCATGAATAGAATACATATAATAATAAACTGAGAAAGATAACTAATCAAAGTAGGAGTCCTTGCTTACACTCTGAGCGATGGATGAATGAATCTTTTGATGTTTTGTTACATTGGAGGTTGGCCTGTCCTCTGTTCTGTAATGGGTCCTCAGACTTCAGTTGTCTAATAGAGTGTTGGGAGAGGCAGCTTCTATGGACTCTGATTGCCTCTGTAAGTTCTTGCTGATATTGTCAAGAACGCAGTATTCTGATTGCTTTTACCACAGGCCATTGGCAGAGTAGGTTTAGATGGAACAGTCTTGAGGCATGATCAAGCTTATTATTTGCTATAAAAACCATTCACTCTGCAAGCTTGCACTTCATCACCTTTAATGTGAAACTATTAGGCCTGTCTATGTCATTACCAGAGGACTCTCAGCATAAATGAAATAACAAAATGAAGCAAACTTAATAATTTATTACCTTTCAAGTGAACTAAGATGAAATCTAGATTGAGTAATAGGTTGTGATGCTTTTTGAATGAAATGAATACCATGTACAAAAATTAATAGACTTGAATGTGAAACTGAGATTTTTAGAGAATGGAGGGTAGATATGGTAGTAGCGAAATGGGAGAGGGTTAGAATGAGAGTGTTTAATATGCATTATAGACATTTGTCAATTGTCAAATAAATTTATTTGAAAATGACTATAAAATTGGAACAAAAGAATATAAAAAGTGACAGATTAAAGTTAGGCATTGATATATATGTATATAAAGGTTAAAACTAAATAAATAGAAAAAATTACAGAACAAAAAGATATAAGGAGTGTTAAAAGTTGGGGGAGGGAGAGAAGATAAATCCTATCACTTAAAGAATTTGAGTACATAATGGCAGGAAAATGGCAAATGAATTTGATAACTCAGTTCCTGGAGGCTTTGATCAAAAGTGAATCAGGAATAATGCAAACAAATTTTGAAATGTCTAGGAAAATGAATCTCAAACACTCTGGTCTCTCATGCTAAAAAGGATGTTTTCCTGCTAAAAACTCCTGACTTCTATGTGGTGTGTGTGTGTGTATGTGTGTATATATAATTATTAATCATTGTTAGGTAACAGTAATAAATGCATTGCATTTTAAGATCAACAATGTATTATTGTAAAATCCGTATTTCCTAAGACAAGAAAATTGCACAAGTATTCCATTTTCATGATACCAAGCTTTAATTATGTTTTATTTGTGGTCCTGCACTCAGCTGGCTGATATGTCATAGCATTTTTGGTCTCAGGAAATTCTCAGTAAAGATTATTGCTAGTGACTAAAGGGGTCTATAATATTTTATGTTATTATGAAAATATATTTGACCTTGGATGTACCATGGATGTTGGTTGGCCATCTTCTCAGGACCCTTTGAGAGAACTGTTGGAGCAGAAGATGGTGAATATATATATCTGATATATTATCATAGTTTGACCAAACCACAAATAAAACAGGAAGATATTGCCACTGCTACAAAAAAAATCATGCTGTTCAGAGAAATATGAGTTAGTTCATTTGATTTCTTTGATACTTTTCCATTTAAAATTTTAGTGTAGCATAAAATAAAGTGAAAGTGGCTGCTGTCAGAAGACAGGGCAGTACTTCTTAAATTGCAAGAATAATGAGTAGAAAAAAATGGGAGGGATTAGAAGGTCCTTTGCGGCAACAAGGATAGGATTGTTTATTCATATGAATGTGAATTCTATCACTGGCTCTTGATAATTAAAAAGCCCAAAGTGGGATCCAGCTCAAGGGGATGACCCAAGGCCTGACACAATAACTGAGACTTTGGAGTGCTCACAAACAGGGACCTAGCATGACTGCCCTCTGAAAGACCCAACAAGCAGCTGACTGAGACAGACACAGATACTTACACCCAACCAATGGACAGAAGCTGCTGACCCCTGTGGTTGAAATAGGGAAAAGCAGGAAGAAGTTGAGGAGGAGGGCGATCCTGTAGGAGGACCAACAGTCTCAATAACCTGGATCCCTTAGATCTCTCAGACCCTGGACCACCAAACAGAAAGCATACACCAGCTGATATGAGGCCCCCAACACATATACAGCAGAGGACTGCTCAGTCTGGATTCAGTCACAGAAGATGCACCTAACCCTCAAGAGACTGAAGGCCCCAGGGAGTTTAGAGGTTGGGTGGTAGGGACATCCTCTTGGAGAGAGGGAGGAGGGAGGAGGGAGGAGGTATGGGATGTGGAACAATTGGAGGGTGGACCAGGAGGAGAATAAAATTGGGAGTGTAAAAATAAAAAGAAAATAATAATAATAATAATAATAAGAAGAAGAAGAAGAAGAAGAAGAAGAAGAAGAAGAAGAAGAAGAAGAAGAAGAAGAAGAAGAAGAAGAAAATAAAAAGACCAACTCCTCCAGCTTCATAGTTTCTCCTTAGTTGGAAACTCGAAAGCAAATTACTGTATAAAATACACTATTTAGTACTTGATATTACATTTACCTAATTTTGAAAATTAAGTGTTTAGAGCCCAACCGATTTGGAAGAAAACATTCTCAATTTACCTCTATTTGAGGGGGTTAAATTCTCTGTTTTTGAAAGGATGGTTACTTCTTTTTACATTAAACTTATTTACCTATTTTGACATCTTTCAAACTTCACAGCCATCATCTTTATAATTATAATACCCAGCTTTGATAGTATCTAGTGATTATATGTGAAGCAGAGTCTTCTAAAAAGGGTCCCTAAGCATTGTGGCAGTTTTTTTTTCTCCTTTTCTCTTCCTTTCTTTTCTTTTTTTTTTTTTTTTTTTGTTTAAAAAAAAACTCACATGCAAATTAAGAGCTCATGTGCTATACTTGAAAGTTGTTTTTGGCAATCTATATTGGTATATACTTCCAGTCTGTAGTGGGTAATAATGCATGAATATTAGAAATTAAATATAAATATTTAAACATGTCACATGTTACAATTTTGTGCATCTTTTAAAATGGTACAAAAGTTTAAATTTTTATTTGCATATAATTTGGAGGTAGACAGGATGTGTACATTGAGGAGAACAGTAGTATCTTAATATCTGTGGAAAGTGACCATATTTTGGTATGTTCTCTTTGAAAATGTATTTATCTATAAAGCTTTGAAGGGGATATAGCATTAAACAGTCAGTAAGAAGTTAGGGAAAAATTTTTTAAAGCCAAAGGTACCTGGCTCATGAAAGCTTTGGAATATACCTGAGAGAACTCCAAGGAAAGAATAATCACACAATTGTAAAGTAAGTCCAACCAAGTATTGTATTGCTTTCGTAATAGAGCCCAGAGTAGTCAGTCTTGGCAGGAAAGGTACTAAAATACCCATTAAATAGAGATCATTTACATTTTTCTTATGATTCTATCTCACCTCATTCCTGACAAGAAACAAACAAACAAACAAAAAAGGAAATGTAAAAGATGGGAGTAGGTTGCAAAAAGAGACCATATTTCTCACACATCTGTGTCAAGCCTGAAATAGAGACAGAAAAGAAGATTAAATTCAGTGTTAGATTAAGGTTCTATTTATATAATTAATAAGAGAAAATGATTAGTAAATATTAAAGGAAATTATTCTTATTTCAAATATATAAGAAATCTAAAAGAATTGCCTTTAATTTTCTGTTTATAGACAATGAATCATGCTCAATACCAATAAACAAAGGAACAACCATTAACTATTTGTATTATAGACTTAACCTAATTTGATAAATTGATACAAGTGTTAAAACAAAGAAATTAATGAATATTTATTTGTGGTTAATGAATATTGATTTCTACTCTACATCAGCCTCCATCTTTTTATTCCTCCTTTAAAGCATATTATATTTCACCTGTGAAGAAACAATATTTAAATCATCTATTTTTCCCTTACTAGATTACATTTCTGCTAAGTATTATGCACTGGACATGACAGTATACAATATATTATTGTATTTTTCCTGAGGTAACTTAATGTACAATTTTAATTAAAAGTAAGCCATCTAGTTATTGTACCTGTCATAATAAAGAGCTGAAAGGCCCCACAGGATACAGACTATCCATACATAGAAATAGAGGTGAGACATATGACAAATAGGAGTCATTGGAGAGCAAGATACTCCTCAGCTTATTATGGTAGAGCACACTTAAACTAACCTTACATTCTATTAGCCTCTAGGAAGAGAAACTGATCATCATATACAAGGGTATCCCTATCTCATTTCCTTAGAACTTTGGCCTGAAAGTAAGAAAGAAAACCTCAATCTACTTCATTATCTAGAATATATCAACTATTAAGCTGAATGAAAGTGAGGTAAGGTTCAGTTGCTAATGTTAACAGTAGGCAAGATATAAGGCTTGAATACATTCATAATTGAACTTTAAAATGGAGGTAATGATCATATATCTTTTAGTAACATTTAAACTTAAATGATTCCAGTTTTAGGTTATGATTGATTTCCAGACTAAAATCACCAAATTATTTCATTAAACATTGAGTACTTGTTTTTTATCTAGGACTATTCTGAGAGCTTAAAGATTAATATTTGTCTTCCAATGATATTAATTAAAAATCATAATGTTAAGTAGTTACTATTTTCTGGATATTTTTAAATATTTTCATACTCTTTTAAAAAGTACTTTCCAGTGGCTTCTTTTATACTTCTTTTAAACATAATCATGTAGATTTTTAAAAATTAATGAAATGCATAATCATCAGGACCAGTATTCACATCCTGGTGCCCACATATTAAATTAGGCATCCTGTGCACACCTTAAAATCCCAGCACCAAGGCTGACAAAGAAAGAAAAGATGATTCCCACAGATTCTGAGTTAAAGTCTGAGAAAATGTGATTCCTAAGCTCAGGGAGATGCCTTGTCTCAAATAAAGAAGCAGAGAGTAATAGAGGGTAATCAGTGTTGTTTTCTGACCTCCTTATATAAGGAACACAGGAAAGTATATGCACACACATGTACACAAATAGAGAGATGTTGGTACATACATATTCATTTAAAATTTACGTATAACCTGAATCATGTAGGTACTAAAATTTTAGGTAGAAAATTGATGATATATCAGGAGGGAAGAATTTTAACTGAAAACATGCAATCGAAGTACAGAGGTGTGGGTAGTGTGTGGCATCTTTTAAGGACTATAGTTATGTATAGATTAGCAACAATATGTTTGAGAAAGAAAACATGCAGAATAGTTTTGATTAGAGCCACATGAAAACTGAAGCTATCACCACAAAAGGAGTGCTTGAGTACTTTTCAGAATTTTAGGAATAAAGGGAGGTAGTCATTGCCAGACCTGAGATGAGAGACAAAGATAGGAATGTCTCTTTCTTTCTCCTCTGTTCACTCTCTCTTGTCTGTTACTTCTTCTTTGAATCTGGATCTAGGAAACAGCAAAAAGTTCAAGGAATGGATTTTATGTAAAATAATAATAATAATGATAATATGAATTACTTTAAAGTAAACCATAGATATGAAGGATACTCATTGCAAAACAATAGTAATAACATCCATTAGAGTACACTGCCTATAAAACAGAATTCCTATAATTTTACAGATAACCTTGTTTGACCTTTCTGGACCTCCCTTGGTCATCCTAGAAAAGTATATTTGATTGTACAGCTTGTCTCCAGATAGGAAAACAACTTCACGAAGAATATATATATATATATATATATATATATATATATATATATGACAACACCAATGATAAAATAGAAAAGAAAGAGGTAAAACCATGGATTTATTCAGCCAAATATTTTTTTTTTGTAAATGCTGTACTAATTGATGAATAATTTAAAAGTCTCAATTAAAGCTCGGTCTTAGTATATCTTAGTATGACATATTACATTATTCAACTTAGGTTCAACAAAACCATTTTTTCAGATCTGTCTTCTTACCTAGTTAGAATACAAGGGAGTAGGCTGGAAAAACACAGTTTACATGTGGTTGTTGCTTTAAATGTTGATGCATACTCAGTATATATTTATGCAGGCTCTTAAGTAAATTTTATAACAACTCAGTGATAATTTCTATTTTTATTATTCTTTGAAAAGCAAAGCTAAATCTTTTTTTTTCTTTTTAAAATTTTATTTAATCTTTTTTTTACACTCCAGATTTTATTCTCCTTCCAGTCTTCCCTCTGACTGTTCCACATCCTATACTTCCCCCCGGCTCCACAAGGATGTTCCTAACCCTCACCTCCATCCCACTAGATCTCTCCACTGCCCTGGGCCTTCAGTCTCTTGAAGATACATTTTGTTCTATGTATAATACTCAGATTATATTCAGAAGTCTTTTATAAACCAAAGCACATTTTCTTGTCAGATTGTAGCAACAATTATCATTTTATAATAGCCATATTTATATTGTTTCTTTCTTCTTTTCATCATATACATTGAATTAACATCCAGATATTGAAAACTGTACTTGGTAATAGTAGTGAAAAAACCCAGCAATGTTATGACATCAATTGACAAGGAGATGTTTCTGTAACAGTATTAAACTAAACATAGCTTATATATGCTTCTTGCTTTCAGTTTGCCTTGTCTTTTCATATGTTTTCTTTCAGTAAATTCTCCAGTTGAGGACTGGTTAATTTTACTGGTATAGATAACTTGTAGGTTTACTTGAAGAAATAAAGTTTAAGAATTCAGGAAATAATATTCTTAGTTGTGTGATATAGCAAAACTATTAAAATACAACTAATTTTTCCTACCTATATTCTTGTGCTTTGATATAGAATCCTACAGTGTCCAATCTTGACAGTTTTGTGCACTGCACCCTGCTTTATTCTGGTGACTTGCTTAGAGTAATTTAGTGATTGAAGTCTTAACCAAACCAAGAACCAAACATGTACAAAGGCATCTATCTCATATTTTTTCTCTTCCTTTCTGCTCATCTGCCTTTATCTTGGGACCATGATTTCCAGAAAAGTACAAAATAATAATAGAGCAAAATGATTCATGCACTGAAGAAGTTATATGAATACTAGAAAGGATATAAGAAAGGAATGTTGCTCATTATAGGACAGCATACCACGAACTACTCCTTAAAGATGGGTGGAAACTTAAGAGTAGAAAGATCTAGCATGTTTACAAATTCTCAGAGAATTGGATAGGGACTATGTTACCGTAAAGTTACTATTTGTGATGCTGAAGTTTGGGTTCTGTCATTTTTCAGTCAGTATTTCTGAAGAGTTTTAGAACAAGGTGTTGTTTGATGTTCTTTTAAAAGGAGTGTATTAAGTTATCAAGTTGTCTGAATTAAATATATACAAGTTTAGATTGCCAACTATCCTCAGTAATGTTAAGAGGAAAGTATTCTAAGTTGATAGAGGAGCAAAACACTATCAAGTACTAGAATTTCATTTTAGAATCCCTAAAGTGTGGTTTTATAGAGACACAATGTGGCAAGTGAACTGAAAGAAATGGACAGGGTCACTTTTTTGTTTTTTTTTCATTGCCCAAGTCTTCAGCAAGCAAACAGAGCTATGATTAAAGAGCTCACATATTGTTTGGGAGGCAGGAACCCAAGGCAGTATATACATGAGGAAATGTAAAACAAAAGTAAGCAAAGAACTGAAATAAATTTTGTGCTAGTGGTTACCATTTCAAGTGATGTGGTAATGTCATTCCAGTGATTGTGTGCACACTTGGAAATAAGAGGGCAGTGGAGGGAATGTTAGGAGGTGTATGAGATTTGTGTCCAACAAGACGTATCAACAAGTGTCTATCTGAAAGCCTTTAGTTTTTGTGAAAACAAAGCAAAACAAACAAAATAAAACCCGGGAATAATGCATATATAAAATAGCAAATACATAGAACCCTTTCAAATATATGCATAATGATGTATATCAATAGAAAATGGCCTACACAGGCATATGTGTTAAAGACCTGATCCCTTGCTGATGTTGCAAGAATGTTTAAGAGATGGAGACTATATAACTAGAGAAAATAGGTCACTGGGAACATGTTTTTAAAGGCTGTATCTTGCCTGTCTCTCTATACTAGATAGAGCCACTTTGCTCTGACATGCCTTTTTAACAAGTTACTCTGTTTCACCATGGACAAGAAATAATATAGCTACTTAAAGTGCTGAAACCAAATGTAACACAAATATTTCTTCCTGCTTCTTAACTATTTTCCAGGGAATTTTACAGCAGTAAAAAAACATACTAATCCCCATAGTCAGATAAGTATCAAGAAAATAGTAGGAGGCTAAACATAAATGTTCAAAAGGAGTCCGTTAGTGAAACCAAGGGGGTTATTATATGGGAAAAGTACATAAAGCCTTTTCTATGTAGTATGTTAACTTCTGAACTCCATTGATTGAACCTGATTATATTGAAATGGATTTTATATAGAATTTTTTTGAGAATGAAATATTTCATTAGATAAAATATGATAATCACTGAAACTTGGAGGCATTCATGTAAAACTGTATGAAACATAACAGCAGATAAATGGGACAGAAATAAAACTAGAGCAATATAAGGAACAGCAAAATGAAGCTGAAGAAGACAATAAGAAATCATGTAAAGTAGGAAAATGAGGATGGCAAAAATATCTCTAAACATATCCGTGATTACTCTGAATATGTATAAGCTAATTTGTGTATTTAAAATATAGATTCTCAGATTGGTATTTCAAACAAGCAAACTCAGCTACATTTTATTTACAATGGCAACTCATAAGCTAAAATGATGGTAAAGATTGAAAATACAGAGACAATTACATATTAGACATGAAAAAAGAAACAAGCAATAGCAGAAATATAAATATGAAGTAAAACTACAGTCAGGGTCAGATAAGGACAGAATGGATAAAAGCTGCCACCAAGTTCACAAGTGGCTTACTTCTTTAAAAGAAAAAAATAACTTTCATGATGACTTCTCATCTGTAAACTGCACAGTTGCAAAAGAATAAAGCACACGTGAGAAACTCTTTAAAGTACAAAGAATACAGAGAAAGAAATAATGTCAGAAAGAAGTGTTACAGATGATAAGATGAGAGAATGGACCCAAAAGAACTTAAAATCCTTTCTAAAGCAAAGATAATAATGACGAGTAGAAGCAATAATGAAAAATTAAAACAGCAGTCGCTGCGATCTCAATAGAAACATGGCAATTAAAATATGTAATCTAACATTTTCCTGATGAAATTACTGAAAATTGGCTAATGTGTGCATATATGCATACATACATGCCATACACCATACACACACACACACACACACACACACACACACACTCACACACTCATTAGATTTAATTTCAAAGATGAACAAGAAATACTATATGGATATTCTACAGTAATATTAAATTACACACAAAAGAAGATGATCCTAACTCCTTTCAATGCTTTTTCAGTCATGATGAATACTAGAAAGCCTACATTTTGGAGGAAAAAAATCTGACACTATTTTTCTAATGGATATAAATGTTAACATATTAGCACACACTTAACTTCTTTTTGCATGAATGGACTCAGAAATTTTTACCACAGCAATATTCCTAACAAATGTACTTTCCCAATGAGAATTGTCTCAGTGTTATTGACTCAGGAATGTAATTTTGGTTTTCAAAGGCAATGTATGGCTGACCTCTCTTATCCATTTTGTTTTCAGCAGCATAACTTACAGAAAATCCCAGAAACAAAAAATTCCTAAACTTTAAACTGCATGCTGATCTTTGTAATATGGTAAAATGACACACTGCATTTACCTCAGAATGCGAATCATCATGCTGTCCAGCATATACACACCATATAGTTTGCCAGACCAACTGCTGTTCTAGTAACTGTTTATTTCCCACAGTGCCTTGCATTGCTCTATTATAAGGGAACTTTATCATCTTATATCATCACAAGAAGAATGAGAGCAATTGAGAATGCAGTATGATTTGAAGAAGACCATATTTGCATGGCTTTTGTTACAGAATATTGGTAAAAAACTGATGTATCTATTACTATTAATTTCCTGCTGTGTCTAATTTACAAATTTGACTTGACCATAGGCATTTCCACAAAGAAAAGTATAGAATGTGGTGCTACCTGTGGTTGTAAGGATCCACTGAGAGCTTGAGAAGGGAGACACTACTCTTTTAGTCAATTCATCATGCCATAGACAATATCATAAAACCGGATGACTTACACATTTTCATTTTCCCTTGGTTTCAGAGACTGGCTTTTGTAAGACAAATGTGTCACAATGCTTAGTGTCTAATAAGTGTTTTCTTCCTGGGAATTTCCTTAGTGGATACCTGGAGAGAATGGAGGGAAGGAGAATACTGCTGTCTCTTTCTAGAAGATTAGTGTCTTATAGAAAGACACTAATCTTATTGGAATAGGATCCCACACTTAACTGATTTAAAGTTAATTACTCTCCTAAAGTTCCTATTTCCAAGTCCAGACAAATAGTGATAATATATGTATTTTGAAAGATACAAAACTCTATTCATGAGAGAAAATGAACTTTAAAAACATTAAAACATAAATATGATTAGGATTGCATACGTACAATTAAGAAGCAGTATCTTTAATCTCCAAAAACAATCATACCAAGTAAAACTGTAACAATAGGTTTAGATTTCATACAGTCAACAAAAACAGATAAGAATTAGACTTTTATTAGTTTTATGTCATTTTTCATTTATAACTTACTTTTTTGACTATATAATAAATATCTAATAAATCTAATCTAATATTGTATTATAATTTTGTCTTAATCTTTTTGTTTTAATGTGACTTACTGTATGCACAACACTTGACCAAGATAACAAGACAAAGTCCCAGCATGGAGTGGGAAAATGTCTGCCAACTACTAGAAATTGATGACTTCTGGGAGAAAAATAGTTTTGTTTGTTTGGGTTTTTGTTTTGTTTTCATTTTTCATGAATGAGATATCCAAGAGACTATTCATGTTCCACTACATGGCCCTACATCCATGCTCATATTGGCAGCAGTGAAATATATTGGTTTAGAAAAAGTGGTTAGGACTTATAATATTGAAAGGGAATAGTGGAGATAGAGATAGAGAAGGTGTTGGAGGGAAAGGAAGTGAATTTGATCTATTCATGTATGACAGTCTCAATCAATTAAGAAAATAGGTTTATCACTCAAGTGCATGTATGTGGATGTGCCTATGTCTATGAACACATTCTTGCAAATACCCAAAAAGGCCAGAAAAGCTTGTGGGATCCACTTGATCTGGAGTAACAGGCCAGTATGAACCACTGATGGTTCATGTTAGAAACTGAACTTGGGTCTTCTGAAAGAGCAGCAAGTGCTCTTGACTACTGAACTATCTCTCCATCCCATTTTGTGTGATGTTTAAAATTCAAATATTATATACTTAAAGGTGATTCCATGATTAAAGATATAGATAATTGTGAGATGATAGATACAAATTTTTTCAACTAGAGTGGCTATTTTTTGTATGTGTATATTTTGCTCTATATTTTACTATAAGCTAAATTAATACTGCATTAAATTTAAATCAAATTAATGAAATAATATAAAGAGTCTAAAAATTGAAATACTATTTTTACCTTGACTTATAGATGGGCTATTATTATTTTTGGTATAAAATCATTTTTATGAACAATTCATGCCATTATATTTTATTTTATATATTTCAAAATAAAAAAATGTTATATGTTATTTTAAACATCTGATTATAGTTGAAATGTGGTATCTCAACACACTCCATTTAAGCTGGTCTCTATGAGGCATTATTTAATGCATATATAAGTTTGAGAATGGAAAGCCATTTTCCAGTCCTCATTACTTTTAAAAGGCAAAATGTATCCCCCCCTTCATCAAATGTATTGGCAATAAGAATAAAAAGTTTAACAAAAACTCAAGATAATGTGAGTAGGATCAGTCAAAATATAAGCTTTCCATGTAAACATATAAGAAGAGTAAACTGATATCTGTTCTCTGATTTGTATTTTAAAACTCAATCAATATATAACTTTGAGAAGTTTACATATAAACACATATTGCACCTATATATTTAAATATATGCTTCTAAGTCCACATATAAGTATTATATATGTAAAAATCTGTGTAAAACTAAACTATGTTCAGAAAAAACATATGCTTAAAAATTCATTCAACCTTCATTCATTTACTTACGACAAAAAAATATGATCTCCTAGACATAATTCCACCCCAAACTTGCTCCAATCACATGACTTTGTGGCCTTATCATGCTTGGGTTTCTGTGTTTGATTAGTGAATAAATTAAGAGAGCATGGGAACTTCCACTGATAATTTACAAGCTACTCTTATAGTACGTTTATTACTTTTTGACCTTTAGACTTTACCCATAATGAAATATGATAGCAGCCCCACTTAACTATCAAGTACACAAAACAATGTGTGTGGAGATATATATATATAATTTCCAGGGCACAGTGATGTGTTTCTCACCCTCCTTGTCACCTAAAAAAATGCTATAATTGATTCATAAACATTTATATTATTTTGAACTCAGTTTTTCTTTTTTATAGAAAATAGTTTTTTTTACTAAAATATATTCTGATTACTGTTTCCTGACAACTTCTCCCAGAAGATCCATTCTATTTCCTCACTCACACAAATTTTTCCCTCTCTCTCTCTCTCTCTCTCTCTCTCTCTCTCTCTCTCTCTTACATTAGAATATAAAACAAGGCATCTAAAATAATAACAACAATCAGACAAGAATAGTACAAAAATAAAAACATAAAGTACAGGAAACACGTAGACACTGAGACACACACACGAACACACAGAAAACCCATAAGAATAAACTCATAATTCATAATACATATGCAAAATATCTGTAAGGGTAAAAACAAAGTATTTTGTATCAACCTAAAACAACAACAACAACAACCACCACCCTCCAAAAATGCCACTGAGTTCATTTTGTCTTGGTCATCTACATCTACTTCTGGGCAACGGGCCTGTCCCTCAGTGTGATTTTTGTACTCAGTGATACTCTGTTGGAGAAAACAAACTTTTCATTTGAAATAGTTATTAATTAGAGGAAGCTTCTAGATTAGGGAGATGGGGAGGTGGGCTTCTATCCATTTCTTTTTGTAGTGTGGGGGACCCATCTGTATTAGACATGTGCATGCCTGTGTATGCTGCCACAGTCTTTGTGAATTTGTGTTTGTGTCAACCCTGTTGCATTTAGACAACCTTTTTGCCTTGATGTCTTTTGTCCCCTGTGGTTTTTAACATTTTTTTCTCTTCCTCTTTCACTAGATTCTCTGAGGCCCAAGGGGAGGGATTTGTTAGAGACATTTTATTTATGACTGACTCTTTCAAGGTCTTACTCTCTCTACACATTGACTTATTGTGAGTCTCTGCTTTTGCTACCATTTACTGCAGGATAAAGCTTTTCTGATGCTTGCTGAG
The DNA here is from genome assembly GCA_019843965.1 of Rhynchomys soricoides. Taxonomy (NCBI): domain Eukaryota; kingdom Metazoa; phylum Chordata; class Mammalia; order Rodentia; family Muridae; genus Rhynchomys; species Rhynchomys soricoides. The sequence goes on from JADRCH010007179.1 coordinate 132,389, forward strand.
CAAGATTATCTATGGTAGAGCAGACTGTCATTAGGAGTTGTTTTATTGCTGTGTTCTTTTAGCAGAACTGTAGGGTTTTGGTATATCTAGTTTCAGGTTCTTGGCCACTTGAGCATGGGTTTCATCTCATGGTGGGGGCCTTAATTCCAATCAGGTTGTGGCTGGTTATTCCCACAATGCTTTTGCCACTATTGTATGAGCATGTCTTGCAGACAAGTCACCATTGTAGATACCAGAGTTTGTGGCTGGGTTAGTGTTTACCTTTTTTCCTTGTATTATGTAGAGTATGTTCCAGAACCATGAATACTAGTCAGTAGGTCTGAAGGCTCTATATAGCTCAATTTCTCCATGTCTTGTGTTTCTCTTAGGTGTTGGCTTCAGCAATACAGCCTTTCCATCAGTTTGTGTAAAGCAAGCAATATCTTTGGCAATAACTTTGTTTGTTTGCGGGTTTCCATGGGCCCCCTTGGCTAACAATTCAATTGGATGTAACTCATTGCCAACACTGGAAGTGGTGAAAGATGTCTAGTTGGGGCTTTGTTCCCCCTATTTTTCATTTGTTTGTTTGGGCTTGTTTGTGATTGAATGGTAAGTTGCATTTTGAATAATTAATTAGCAACATATAGTTATCTTGATGATGCTTAGGCCATAAGGATGCTAAAGTATGCTGATATTGAAGGCTGGATACTAAAGATATGATAAAATGTAGAAGATAAAAGATATTTACTTTTTCACAGAAATCTTGTCAAGTGGTACTCCTAGTGAGTGGCAATATAGAGTGTGCACTTCTGGCTCTTGCATCAGGATGGGAAATAAAACGATTTTATTTTTGTTTGCATGTATTCAGTACTTTAAATGAGGTGTCAGCATTCTACCAGTTTTTTTTTTTTTAAGAAACCTTAATTGAACAGTCATCAAGTACACTTATAAATGTATAGTCTGTGGATAGCTTCAGGCCTAACAGCAGAGATGAGTAGTTATAACATAGACTGCATGTTGTATGCAAAACTGAAAATATTTGTGCTAGTTATTCACCCCAGAAAGCATTTGACTTGTCTTAAATTTATGAGCAGTAATACTAAGGGTTTACCTAAAATTATTACAAAGCTTTCATTCTTAGTCCACAGAAAGCACATTAAAACACAATTTGAACACCGGGTTTATAATGTAGTTTTTT
>JADRCH010007179.1:135533-248132 GCA_019843965.1 Rhynchomys soricoides
TATATATATATATATATATATATATATATATATATATATATATATATTCATTCATTTATTTGCAGTTCTCGGTTTAGAAGCCAAGGCCCTGTACATGCTTGCAGGTGCTGGACCACTGAAAAACACCCACAGGCATGTGTCATTTTATATACTGAAGACATGTGCTGGTATACATTTGTTCTCATCTCACAGAAGATTGGATAACACCAAAAAGATGTTTCATTTTGACAAATAAATGTGGTTTGGTGGATTTTCTATCATGTTAATGTCAGACATTGTAGTGCAACTGTTCTTCTATTGTAACTATTGTAGATTCCATGTTTTCTATACTTTATTAATTGATTTGTATGTACTGTATATTGGTATTTGGGAACTTTTTCATACTTTCATCTAATCTCATTTTTGAACACATGATGTTCAACATTTTTATATGTGGTTGTTAATATAGCATGCATAAGACCCTAGGGTCTATCCCCAACACTATTTAAAACTAGAATGTGGGCTCATTCCTGTAATCAATTCAACAATCTAGAGGCAGATCTAAGAGAATAAATTTGAAAGGTTTCTTTGGCTATATAGTGAGTTCAAGTTCCATATGAGACCCTGTCTCAAAAATATAAAAGAACAATAGTTTATATGCACACACATGAAAGCTGTAAAGCTGTAAAATGTGTTGTAGTTTTGTGGCCACTACTTAGATAATAACAGCAAAATCTCAATGATTTTGTATACCACAGAACATACAGAGATTTAAGAAAAACTTTCCATGATAAAGGAATTATTTTTTAATTTATATTTGTTTAATCACATGTAATTAGAGGAATGGCATCTTAAGATTCTCATGAAGTGCTTATTTGCTTAAATGGTAATGTCAAATTTAATTGTCTTGGATATTTTGTTCTCCATCAGGAAAAATAATAAAAGCAGAAATCCATAATACTTGTGGACATTAAAGGACAGAGTCATAATACCTTTCTGAGATACTATATGGTGTGTTGGAGGAATACCATAGACCTAAAAAGCCTTTTAAAAAGGAATTCTTTGCATGAAAACTATACTCAGATCAGCTTCAGTTCAGCTAATGAAAAATTCTTTTTAACTTGGAAGATATTTTCTCATTTATTCTGCTCCCAAATAAGCCTGGAATATTAGGAAAAACCCTGCACACTTCAGAGATTATCACTGTCAATTACTTCTCTTTTCTTACTTGCAGACTTCCATGTTTTTTTGGTATTTGTTTGTTTGTTTGTTTGTGTTTTGTTTTTTTTCAAGACAGGGTTTCTATGTGTAGCCCTGACTGTCCTGGAACTCACTCTGTAGACCAGGCTGACCTCGAACTCAGAAATCCACCTGCCTCTGCCTCCCGAGTGCTGGGATTAAAGGCATGTGCCACCACTGCCTGGCCACACTTCCACGTTTTACTTCCATGTATCCATTGACAGTTTGTAAGGAAAGTTTGCAGATACTCTTGACTCACTTTCCTCACACCACATTATCCTGTATGTAACCATTAAAAGTATGTTAAAGATTTTCTTGATTTTACCTTTAATTCCAGCAGAGGCAGGTATATTTCTATGAGTTGGATGGCAGCCTGGTCTACAGAGCTATTTCCAGCATAGCCAGGGATACACAGAGAAACCATGTCTCAAAAAGCAAAACAAAACAACACAACCACAAAAAGAAGATCTCCATGAATTTGGATCTATCTGCATACATTTGCATTCTTGGGTCTTAAATAAGTTCACAAATTATGTATATATAATTTGTTTAGCATATTCTTATTGGTTTTGGTTGGAGTAATTGTTTCTTGAGAATTTCTATACATTACCCTGAAGAGGAATTCCCCCAACGACTCTACAAAAGATGTCGATAAGATTTGCTATGACTTTTAAAGAATAATGGCCTGTTTTTGTAGCTATCACTTATATAACTATCAACTTTGTCCAAGTTCAAAAGTATGTATTTATACATAGCCTTAAAATGAATTTCCATTGAAGTATTTCTGACTTAGTAGCAGAATAAAGGAATCTTCTTAAAAGAACACCTCTGTATAAGATTTTATTGCTGTGATGATATATATAACAAACTTGGCTTAAAAATAAATGAAAATTAACCTTAAAATAAGTAGTAACTCTAATACAGCTATTGGTGGGCAGAAATTGGGGTGTTATAAGTCTGAAACAAGATAGTGTAGGCTGAAATTTTTTGTATGATAGTTATACTTCTTCTGGAATCTCCATAGGACATCATATTTCCTTAATTCTTCTCTAATTTTAGAGGTAACTTATGTCTTGGGTTATGTTCTTTTTCCTCTATCCACAAAGTCAGAAATGCTACATTCCTCATTATGATTCATATTGGCACATTTCACTTTCTGTGACACCTCTTGCCTGTTTTTCATTTACAAGGATTTCTGTAATTATTCTGGGCCACCTGAATAACACACCAGCAAAGCTAGATTAAAGAATAGTGATTACATCTCCAACTTGAGTTCTCCATTCATGCAACATCGTATATTGACAAGTTCTGATGATTCAAACATGGATATCTGTTGCCTGGGAGAATTATTTTCTCTACCATAGTAATCAACACCTCTGTCATTCAAATGTCTCAGAAGTTGGTAAACTTTTTCCAAAAAAGGCACAAATAACCTTCATTCTATTCTTATCAAAACCATTCTGTCAATCAAAAAAATTCTACCAAAGATAAAAGTAGCCTCAAATATTAATGTTTAATATTACTTTGTAAAGGTTAGTAAATTTTACCTGATACATGTCTTTTATTCTCTTATAGCATAAACCGTGATGAGACCACAGAAATCAACTCTTACATATCTTTTCTTAAATGAAAATTAAGTCTTCAAATGTATATACAGTATCAGATATTTTAATATATTGCACTAACTAGTTGAGGCATTGTCACATACATAATCCTCTAAAAAGGAAAAAAAAATCTATGTCTTCTTCTGGATTTTTGGTGGGATAAATAATATGACAGTTGGCTGGCATAAAGCAAGTCATTTTTTATAATATTCCAATCATTTTCCTGGAGAGCCATTTATCATGCTTTTCTATTATCACTTGGTATTTGAGCCATAAAGGTAATTAACTAGGGATAAGTGAACCGAGTAATATGCCTACACCTGTCCACCCTTCATCAGCATGAGTTTATGAGGCACAGTAGTAGGAGAAACAGTTTAACTTGGAGGAAAAAACACTATATTGATTTTTAAAAATATTGAATGCCTTTATTATGCCTTTGGAATGGTGAATCAATAATAGAACCTATGACTTTGGATTACAAACTATTGTTACCAAACAGGAATAGTATCATTACTTTGTGTCTTAAGTCTCTACCTAAGACTATCTTTAAAATACCTCATGTTGAAATTATATCTATCATTATTGACTCTTATTATGTCCACTGGATATAAAACTCTATAACATTTAATTTAGATATTGTCTGTTAGACTACATCATAATTATACCACATAAAATATAATGAGATAAAATAATAAGATATTAAATAAAAGGCTTCTATATGTTTTTCTGAGTTTTAGATGCCACAATATTCTGGATATTATTACATTTTGAGATACAAAAAATGATCATTTGAAAAAAGGACTGGGAGAATTACATATAAGCATAAACCATGGAAAACTGAAACCAAAACCAAAGTAAACTAATCAGATATATTAAGGTTCCAAACATTAATTTCCTTATCCAGCAATATTTGACATGGAACTTAAAGCTAGCAATATTCAAAAGGCTTATATAAAAAGGTAATGGTCAAATATCAGGGGATATGCAAAGAAAGAAAGAAAACGTACAAAAATTCTAGAGTACTTGTAAATAACGAGATGACTATGGGGTGGTTTGTGTTTTAACCACAACTATATCCTTAAACATTTTTCTTTTTTGTATAAAAGAATACATATAGGTGAAAGCATTGCTTTTCCTCCATTTTATATTCTATCTTGAAAATTCTTATATTTGTAATTTGAAAAGTTAGAATCTAAGCCACAGAATGATGAAATGACATCATTTAATCATATAATTTAAACATATAATTTAATGCATATTAATGGGTATCAAATCTATAAAGAAATAATTCAACTTCTTATGCTTATCAGCATATTCCATTTACTGATACACATAGGCCAGTCATTAGCAAGGGAGAATAGAGGTTCAGTCAGAATTAACAATAGTTCAGACAGAGGTGTCAGTCAGTTCATCCAAACAGAAGGTCCAGGTAGAAGAAAGATTAAGTGTTATGAAATAGGCCATTATCAAGGTGAAATAAATTATTTGACATATAGAGGAATAATAAAAATAAAGTTGTGGAGCTAGCTGACTGTATTTATTTTCAACATTTTGTTGGACTTTGTACATATCTAATAACCTGAGAAAATGCTTGGCATGTCATGATTCAATATAGCAATATAAATATAGAAACAACAGCTGTGAAATTTCTGACATTTAGAGTGGAAGGGAAGGGCTATTATACATAAAAATAAGGCCATCTGGTTGTTTGCTTTTACATCTATACTAAATTATACATAACTAATAATAATATGATTGTGATATAATACTAAAGATTATTCCCTTTCATGAACTGTTCTGTTTGATTCAAAAATTTGATATGCTTTATTAAGGGATTGGTATAAAGGAAAAAACAAAACAATACAAACTAAAGTTCTATGTTGTTGTGGAGTTACATTACACTATGAAAAGGCAATTAGTAAAATGCAAACCAGTTTTTCATCAATCTTCCAAAAATTGATACACCTTTGAGTATATTAAGATGACTTCTGTTTATTTATATAAAACATTTAATTCTCACACACACACACACACACACACACACACACACACACACACACACACACACTGGGTATCCAAACATTAATAACAGTAGCTAAGATCTACATTGCCCATTGTAAAGATACTCATTTGAATACTGTCTGTATTTGCAGTGTATTTTTAGAGAACTCCTTTAGTTTTTAGGAATGTTTCTTCTTTTAAGCAAAATTTATGTAAATACTATAATAGTATAATAAAATGCAAAATTATTGATGTTCTATTTAGCAAACATAATTATCCTTTCTTTCAATAATATTTCCTTTAAGGACACTGGTGGCACTTATAATAGGACATATGTGAGACAAGATGGAGCTCATATTTTCTCCAATTGCATATACAGCAATTCAGCTACATGTCTCATTGGATAAACAGCATACTCAGGGTTTGTTTATTGTTTTGAGTGTGTTATTTGCTTTTCTCTCATAATCAGCAGCTTTCTGCTGTCTGCCAAATAATATAATTTCTCATCTTCTGCTGTGCTGAAGCTTTTGATGTTTTAATAACGTTTAATTTAAAAAACAACCTTGCACACATATTTTATCTTTGTTGATTTTTTCCATATCACTCCCAGCAGTTTCTAGTGCTGGAGGAAGACACTGCTTTGTCAATGCAATCTGATTTGCTATTAAAACAGAAGAGGCTATTTGATTTTTATTGCTTTTACCTCCAGAAGAACTATACAATTATAAATATTCTTAAATTCTCCCTGTTTTCCCTCCAGTAAAATGTGAAATTATCTAACATATCTAATATAATAGGCTCTGTTTCTCTGATTTTCTCTCTTGACTTGTGAAACATACTAATATATAGCAAAAAACACAAACCAGCCATATTAGGTTATATTTCTGCCTGTGGCAATTTCTAGATGCCTAAATTATGGCAAGCTTAATTGAGTTTTGAAATCTCTATAACTTGCCTTCTAATCTGGAGAGAAAATGCTGACTCAGAGACATCTGATGATGTTCAATGGAGAGAATAAATACAATGCATTCTGTAACTGCAACCCTCTATGCTGATGTAGTGAATAGGTTCTAATAAATACCATCAGCATTGAGTCTGTATGACTTCAGAACACTTACTTAGTAAGAGTTCCTTCTAATTTCATGTTCATGTCACATAATGTGGATTGTACTTTTTAGTTTAGATATCTATGGGAATATTTCTGGGTTTTACAACTAGGCTGACCATCCCAGAAGCAGGATACCTAGTTAAATTTCAACTTTAGGTGGATAGTTATCTTTTAGTGTGTGCCCACCAAGTGCTGCATGAGAAGAAATGAACAAAGATAATTAAGTGAAAATTTTGTGTCTAATGATGCTACCTTTGAACACTAAGTTGATAGGCTCAGGATTGTTATCACTGGGCCTAGCAACTGTTCACAGAAATCACTTCCTCTGTGGTGACACATTTGACACAGCGTAGGAAGAATTAGCAGAGCCTGCCTTCCAATTTATCTTACTTTGCTTTTCATCATGATCTCTAGGGATTTTAAAATCTCCTGAGGCTGGATAGTTAGCTGAAATGTTGGAGTATTTCCTGCTCTTTTAGAGGACCAGAATGCATTCACAGCATGCATATTAGCTAGTTCACAATAGCCTGTAATTCCAGTTTCAAAAGATTAAGCATCCACTTGTGTCATCTGTGTATACATACTCAAACACACATATACACAAAAATTAAAACAAAATAAACCCTTAAAATTGTCTGTGCATGCAGGGCTGCTGGTATACATATGTATATAGGGCCATCTGAATGGGTAGCCTACCAGGTACTGCCTCCCTGAAGAAAACTAACTCAGTAGAGTTTTTTGTTTGTTTGTTATTAGTTGTTTTGGTTTTTTGAGATTAGATTATAATTACATCATTTCACCTTTCCATTTCCTCCTTCCAAATTTTCTCATATACATTCCCTTGCTGTTTCAAATTTATGGCATCTTTTTTCACTAATTGTTGTTACATGAATACTTATACATATGTCTCTGTGTGTGTGTGTGTATACATATGTGTCTATCTCTAAATATAATCTGTTATGTACGTGTAATGTTAAATGTATATATGTTTTCTAAGATGACCATATGTCATTGGATAACCAATTGGTGTTATCTTCCCTCGGGTATACTATTTATTACACTCTCAACATTCCTTATTTGTCTGTTTTTCTTTCTGTAGGGTTCAGGCCATGTGATATTTTCCTGATATATTTTTGTGTCATCTTCATTCAGCTTGCATTTGAATAATCATGTTGGTGAGACTTTATGGGTGCCATTTCTGATATTACTAGGAAACACTCTCTCACAGAAAATTCTCTGATCCTCTGGCTCTTATAGTCTTTATGCCCACTCTTCTGTACTGGTCCTTGAGCCTTAGATGCAGAAATGTTTTGCAGATGTATCCATTGGAACTGGACTCTGCAACTTTGTATTTTGATTGATTATGGTTTTCCTTAGTGGTCTATGTCTGTGACAAAGAGAAGTTTCCTTGATGAGACTATGCTTATCTTTCGGTATAGTATGCCATGCAACCATTGGTGGTAACCAACTCCTAACTGGACATAATGACTTCTTCTCAACAAGAGGGAAACCATGCCAGGTAACAGAAATCGAGAAATACTTATTTTAAAAGCACTGTCTGTATAAGGGTTAGAGAGAACTTGTGCCTCTCTCCCAGATAACCTGAATTTGGTAAAGACACACAAACACACATGTGCACTCACACGCGCTTGCACACACACATACACACACACACACACCATTTGATATTTTTAATTAATCTCAAAGCCACAAAAAAGGGAATGACTGAAAAATTCCTGTACCCCCCAACTACCACCTCCCTCACCCAACCCAAGCCCACTTGTGGCAGTTAGAAAAACAGGCCTAAGGGCAGGAAAGCAGGTGAGCTGGCCCCACCCATCTTCTGCTGCAGTACTCAGGAGAATGGGACCTACAGTTCACTTGAGAAGCAGAGTAGTGCTGGCCCTGATTGAGGGGGAAAGGGTGAGCCAGCCCCAAGAACAGAGCAAAGGAAAACTGACTTTGCCACTGCTCTAGCCTGAGGTGGTAGGCTTCAGGAGTGATAACCCCATTAGTTGGGAGAACTGGTCCCAGTGTCATGAGAGCAGGTGAGCTGTCCTTGCCCCTCACCTGTTGTAGCACCCAGGAGACCAGGCTCTGCACCTCTGGCCTTGGTGGAGTGGATACAGGTGAGCTGGCCCTGCTTCTCATCTGGAATGAGATGGCATGGAGGGGATGCCCTCTACCCCTGCCTTGGTACAACCTTCAGTAGATGGAAGAGCTGGTCCTAGAGTCATGAAAGGGGGGAGAGCAAGTCCTGTACTTTGCCTGGGCAACACAGTGGAACTGGCTCTGGTGGAAAAGGTACTGGTGAGCCCGGTCTAAGGGTGTAAGAGTGGGAGAGTTGGCCCAGCCCCGCACAGGCTGTAACACTTGAGATAGTGAGTCCTGAACCTTGACTGGGCAGCAAATAGAGCTGGCTCTGGAGGCATGGGTAAGGGTGAGCTGACCCTGAGGGCATGAGAGCAGGAGAGCTGACCCTGTGTCCTAATGACAGCAGCTTTGGGTTGCAGCAAGAACAGTGCTGGAGAACTAACCTGGGTGGTGTGGATAAGGAAGAGTCTGCAGGCTGACCAGCTCAGCTATCACTCATGTCCAGATCCAGGGCACCAAGACGGTCTACCCCAAAATCTATATAATTTTTGAATGGTTGGGATATGTGAAAAGGGCCAGTTCTGCTCTTCCAAAGCTGCAGGATATTCACAATTCAGGGCAACAACTGGATACTCAGGAGGAAACCCAATGAGGATCCAAAATTGATGGCATCACAGAAGCCAAAGATCTGGAACCAGATCAATGGTTTATTGCAATGAACATTTACAAATGAAGATATGTAGACAGAAGGATAGACTGTGGAACACATTGTGACATACTACAGCTTTTATGATGAGATATTTTTATGCTTTGCTTTATTGTTGTTGTTGTTTTGTTTTGTTTGTATTTTATTTTTTAGGGGAAGTTTGCAAGAGCGGAAAGTGGATACAAGGGGATGAGGAGATGAGCAGGACTGGGGTGCATGCTGTAAAACTCACAAAGAATCAAGAAACATTTTTTTCATTTTTTAAATTTTTTTAAAAATTAAGAGGTATCCTATAAATACCCAAAATTTAGATTAAAGAAAACCTGAGACATTGTAATACTACTATGATGATTTCAATCAAATACATAAAAATGAAAATATTATACCATGAAAATAATACATACTATATTTATAAAAGATGAAGTCAAAGGGATGAACTTCAGTTACTTATTAAGAAGTAGCTGTAAATTTGTTAGGTAGGTGGCAATAAGCATGACTCATCATTTGTACCATAAATAGACTAATTTATTTTCTATCTTGTTTTTCCTAAAGATGATAGAATTCTGATTTCTTGTGTAATCATTGTTTTTGACAATTATCCATATGCTCTTTTCTTGGTAGCAACCTCATTTTTCTTCACTCAGTTTCCAAAGTAAAGTAGTCAAAACAGACAAAAGAAAATGAAATAAAACAAACAAACAAACAAAAAAGTATAGAAATACTTAAACTGAGAGTCTACAAGGAAAAAGTGATAGCCTGATAAGGATTTTGACTGTGTGCATGACATTGATTTAAATTGCTCAGAAATTTTACAACTATTTGCAAATTTCTAAGCCATACTCAGGTTAGATGAACCCCTCAGAAAAATAAGCCTTGCCCCAGCTAAATGTTCCTATAAATGTTCCTAGTTGTTTATTGCCAGTGGACTTGGTGTTAGAATGAAATAAGAAGTGTCTAGCTCATATTATTCAATTCAAGTGCGGGATTATCTAAACTTGGGTAGCCTGAAAAAGATAACTTTTAAGTAAAAGGTCACACAATCACTTAGGATCACCAGTCATTACAAAGATAATGGGCAATAGAATGGAAAGGAAGTTGAATTTAAGATCACTCAAACCAAATGCCAAAATCACTTTTCACTACTGTTACTTATATATAAATCAATTAAATGTTGTAACTAATATGGATCTGAGGCCATGGCATATGGCTTGGTCTCTGGTCTTTTTCTTCATTTATTCCCAACTCCCTCCCTCCCTCTGTCCCTCACTCCCTTTCCCTCCCTCCTTCCCTCTCTCTTTATTCCTCCCTTCACTTCCTTCCTCTCCTCTCCCTGCTCCTCTCCTCTCTTCTCCTGCCTCTTTCCTCATATTCCCCTCCCCTGTGTGTTTGTTTGTACATGTGTGTATATGTTTATATGTAAATAAATGTAGATTATTGCATTTTCCCAAGTTGCTAAATAGGTTTCTTTAAGGACAAAGTTAACTATTGAATAATAAGGTACATGATGTAGTATTGTATATGTTTAAATGTAGTGCTTTCTGATCAACATGTGTTTTCTCTCTCATTGATGGTAAAGTATAAACTCTGTTTGATAATAGGTCTATCTGTTGTATGATTAACAAAATTAGAAGCAAAAGAGCATACCATAATTTTCTTAAGCTTTTATCATGTTCTTGACATCTTTACAATTTACTATTTACTGAAGTCAGTGTTGAAATTTCTCAAAATCTAGAGATAGATTTATCATAGGATTTAACTACAACATCGTTTGGTATATAACCAAATGACACTATGATTCTACAATAGAGATACTCATTACTGCTCTAGTCACACTACCCAGGAAATAGAGACAGACCTAGCTATCTATCAACTGATGATTAGATAACAAAAATGTGGTATGTTTATACAGCTGAATATTACTTATCTGTCAAAAACCTGAAATTATGAAATTCTCATGGATGGAGCTGGAACAATCATTCTGACTGAGGTAGCCTATACATGGAAAGGCAAATGTCAAGTTTTCTCTTATTTGTGGATGTTAGTTTTGAATATACATGTTTCATTCATGATACCCATACAACTCAGGAAATTAGTAATAAGCTATGGCTGGGGGTTGAAGAGTTGAATGGTTTCAAAGAAGGGGAGATAGAACACAGAAGTATAATGTTTTAAATGGGACTACTGCAAATGAGAAGGGTTAAATTGGAGTAGTGGGTGGGAAATCTGAATAGATGAGACAATAGGGAGGGGCAAAGAAAACATCAAAACCTGCCAAGAGTCATATGGAAACCAATTCCAGATACATTTTGAAAGAAATATTATTTCCTTCATGTTTTGGAGTATTTTATACAGGTGCCTATTTTAATATAAAATTTCTACAAACATACAGTTTTCTATTAATAAAAATAACTGTGTTCTCTTATCTAAAGATCTAACTCAAGTTTCTAAAGGCTTATTTTATGTCTGTTTCTTGAACAACGTCTAATGTTAAGAATCAATATATTTTTTTATTAAAGTTGGCTGTCTTTTATCTTTCTTTGGTAATTAAACAATTACTGTTTGCTGTTACCCATTTCCAAAACACTTGAATGTATGGCAATTTTTATTTTCTTCTCAGTTGCTCTAAACACTATATCTTCTAATTCCCAGGATTTTTGTTTGTTTGTTTTTCCTTCTTTCCTCTCACATACACCTCTTTATGATCAGTCTTTATAGTTTCATAAATCATTATAAAAATATCTTCTACTGCTTTCAGATACAGTTTCTATTGAATTGGCTTATTAAACTAATTATACCCTACTTCAGATTTATGGATAACATGTAATATTTCAAGAATATAAAGGGAAACAGAAACAAATGAGAGAAAATAGAAGATTATGAAAGACTGAAATCAAATTTAGAGAACTGAAAGTTACACAATTGCAGGTAAAAATCGCACTGCTTTATATTATAGAAGGTTATTCTTACATAAAGAAAGATTACAGATCTACCCAAAGACCCAGCTATACCACTTCTGGGCATATACCCAAAAAATGCCCCACCATGCCAGAGGGACATGTGCTCCACCATGTTCATAGCGGCCTTATTTGTGATAGTCAGAAGCTGGAATCAACCCAGATGTCCCAGGACAAAAGAATGGATAGAGAAAATGTGGTTCATTTACACAATGGAATACTACTCAGCTATTAAGAATGAGGACATCATGAGTTTTGCAGGCAAATGAACAGAACTAGAAAATATCATCCTGAGTGATGTAAACTAGAACCAAAGGACATGCATGGTATGTACTCACTAATAAGTGGATATTAGCCAAAAAGTAGATACCCAGGATACAATCCACAGAACTGAAGAAGGACAACAAGCTGAAGGGTCCAAGTGAGGACTCCTCAATCCCACTTGGGAGGGAGAACAAAGCAATCATGGGGGGGGGGGGCAGAGGGAGGGAGAGTTATGGGTGGGAGAGGGGAGGGGGAAAGTGAACATGATCAGGTATTGGAGGAGGAAAACAGGAGTGAAGGTCTGAGGGCCAACAGAATGAATGGAAATATGCAACCTCAGAGGCTGGGAGGTAGGGGGACCCTCTAGAATGTACCAGAGACCTGGGAGGTGAGAAATTCTCAGGACTCAAAGGGAGAAAGAAACCTTAGATGAAATGCACAGCAGTGGGGAGAGGGGGTTTACCCCTTTTCAGAGGAGAGGAGAAGGGAAATGGGGGGAGGGGCTGGGAAGAGAGGGTGGCTACAAGGAAATATATAATAAATGAATGAATTAATAAATAAATAAATGGAAAAGATAAGAGAAAAGCGTACCACTCAGTCTCCCCCCCAAATAAAAGTGACCCAAATTTTACCCTGAATATTTCTCCAAACTAATAGTCAGGAAGTAATTTTGCATTATTATGTTGAAACATTATGACATTGAAGTGATCAAAGTACACAATCGCTTAGCATTAGGGAGAATAAAAGTTATATCACAGACTAGGTGGCTGGTAAGTTTCTACAAGTGTGAATCCTACTATTGAGGATAAACATTAGATAACTCAGTTTTCAGAGATGGTGCAAGACATCAAAAGTGTCTGAAAGAACTGCAGGGATGGAAATGGAGAGGAGCCTGAAAAGGAGGTCCAGTGACAGGCCTAAAGTGGGATCAGCTCAAGGGGAGGCCCCAAGGCCTGACACTATTACTGAGGCTATGGAGTGCTCACAAAAAAAGGACCTATCATGACTGCCCCCCGAAAGACCCAACAAGCAGCTGAAAGAGTCAGATGCAGGTATTTACACTCAACCAATGGTCAGAAGCTGCTGACTCCTGTGGTTGAATTAGGAAAAAGCTGGAAGAAGCTGAGGAGGAGGGTGACCCTGTAGGAAGACCAGCAGTCTCAATTAACTTGGACCCCCAAGTTCTCTCAAACACTGGACCACCAACCAGGCAGCATGCACCAGCTGATATGAGGCCCCCATCACATATACAGCAGAGGACTGCCAGGTCTGGGTTTAGTCAGAGAAGATGCACCTAACTCTCAAGAGCCTAAAGACCCCAAGGAGTTTAGAGGTCTGCTGGGGTGGGGGTAGGGGGTGAGGACATCCTTGTGGAGACAGGGTGTGTGGAGGAGGTATGGGATGGGGAACAGTCGGAGGGTGAACCAGGAAGGGGGACTGTCATGTCATATACCTTGATATCGTCCTATAATTTCACCACAGTGACATCTTTTTTTTGCATCAATAACTCTTCTTATGTACTTCTAAACTGTGTTTTAGGTGTCTATTCAATGTGAAATAATTCCTTACAAGCTTCCCTTAACCAGACTCTTCCATCTGTCATTAAAATTATGGCATGTTTGACTTTTGGTTCTCATTAAATAAGTAATTTATCACTTGATATTTGCTTAAAATGATATGTTATCCTACATCATTCCACAGTCTCAATAAATGAAGTGTATCATGTCACCTAATGACCAATATGCAACAAACAGAAGCTTTTCTTACTGCTTAGAAGTAAAATGAGCTTAGAGGATTTCTGCATTTATTCAGATGTATATATAATTACTGTAGCATACTTTACATTCTCTTCTATAAGAAATCCATACCACTCTAATATTTAACATAAGTTTTCATAGTAAGCACTAAAAGCATTCAGCTTCATTTTAACACAGCTTTTTTGATGGATTTTAAATTGTTAACAGTGTACAATTAATTCCATAGTTTTATTTGGAAATGTTTTAGTGTGATATCTTGAATTTTTTTCTATTTTGGGGTTACATTTCTTTCTTCTGTTATCATTATAAACAAAGTAGAAATCTCAGTATTTCTTTTATGGTGGTAAGTTAGGAAAGAAAATTATAATGCAAACCCAGAAATAGCTGTTTCTTAATTACAAAGCCTATGTTTGCCATTGGCATAAATTTATATACTTTTAAATTTCATGCAATGTGGTAACAGCTACGTTTTCTTTACTGTGGAGGTACATGCCAGTGATAAGATTTAGTCATCTTGAAGTTTTATGGGACATGTAGTTGCCTTCACTTTTTGTGGGGATATTAAAGTGATTCAATACTGTCTTGAGCGATATATTATTCTAGCCCACCTGTAACTGACATTTCAGACTGATGGTTCAGCTTCATGAGCTCAGTTTTCAACAGCTATTTCCCTTTCAATATTAGAATTTCATGTGATTATATGACCCAGGTTTTAATGTTCTGGACATTTATTTTCATAATTAGAAGTTTGAACAATTTATTTCTGAATCTTTGAATTACATATTCAAACAACATAATAACATTTGTAAATGTGATCTATCTATCTATCTATATATATAATAGTAGCTATGGTAATAATGATAATTAGAACTCATATATACAAATATTGCTTTGCAGGGTCAAAGCACACTGCATGAATAGATACTGCAAGGATGCCTGAATATGTTTTAAAGTAAAATAATATTTTATTTCTTTTCTTTTTCTTTTTTCTTTCTTTTATGGTTTTTAGAGACAGGGTTTCTCTGTGTGACAGCCATGGCTGTCCTAGAACTCACTTTATAGGCCAGGTTGGCCTCAAACTCACAAAGATTCACCTGGCTGCCTTCAGAGTGCTGGGTTCAAAGGCATTTACTGACATGCCTGACAGAAAACACCACTTTAAATAATTTTGTTCATTAAATTTATTTAAATAACTTTTAGAATTCTATCCAAACTTTTCATGCTCTGAAACTGAGCTCACAAAACAACTTTTAAGTTAAGAATTTTGAAGTGAGTGCTAACATACTATTACTTGTAGACATTATGAGGTATAGTGTGAAGTTTTGATTTATTTATATACTGTATTAAGATCAAATCAAGACAATTTACATACACATCAAATTTGTGCATGTGTGTGCATGTGTATATGCGTGCATGCATGTGAGTGTGTGAGTGTGTGTGTGTGTGTGTGTGTCTAGGTACATGTGCTTATGAGATTCGAGGATAACTTCCAAAATCATTCCAGTGTCATTTGTAATGATATGAATGAAAAATTACTCCAATAGGCTCAGGTATTTGAATACTTAGTTTTCAGTTAGTGACACTGTTTGGTAAGGTTTAGGAGGTGCAGCCTTGCTAGAGAAATTATACCACTGGGGGCAGGCTTTGAGATTAAATGGTCTCTTCCTACTCCCAGTTTGATCTTCCTACTTCGTGTTTGTAGTGGAGATGAAATCTCTCAGCTTCCCACTCCTGCCAGTTACATGTTGCCATGCCTCTCCACCATGACTGACTCTTATCTCTCTGGAACAGAGGCCATCATGTTGCCTATGTCTGATGCCTTAAACTTAACATAGTGTCTTCCAGGTTTACCTATGTTGTATAGCTTCGTGGTTTTTATAGAATCCATTGATTGTACATACCATGTTTGCTTTTTTTCTTTTGTTCATAATAGAGATGATGGTTTCCATTAACCTATTTTTTTTTTATTTTTAAGATCTTTTTATAAAATTTCTATAATAGCTTATATAATGTTTTATTCTACCAACTTCATACAAGGGTTCCAGTCTCCCATCTCAGTTTCTCCACATACTTGGCAAACTCAGTATTTTTGGCACCTTTGCTGCAAATCATTTATGTGTATTTGCATCAGTTAATTTTTGTGCTCTGTAATCTATTTTTTTTTGCCTTAATCACATCAATGGAATTACTGTAGCTGTTTGAAAAAATACTGAAAATAACAAGTGTTACATATCTAGGTTGTTCTTGCTCAATATTGTTTTGGCAGGCTCCTTTCAGAAACAATTATTTGTATTTAGTCTTTTCTTAGACATTTGGAGAATAGAATATGAACCATATACTAAATAATGATGATGTTTTCAACTGTTAATTTAATTAAATTGTATTAATTGTGATATACAATTTTATCTGCAACACAGGAAAGGTTCATTTTACAAGGAGGTGAATAAGGAAAAGCATTGACCTCAAGGGAATTCTTTCTAAAAATCAACATTGTCTCTTCTGTCTTCATTTTCTTCAGCAATGCTGTGGATTGATCCCATGGCTTGACACATTCTAGTAAATCACTCTACGACTAAGCCACATCCTTAGCCTCAATTAATCATTTTCCATTATACAAATAAATAATGATTGTTTAAATGGCATTAATTCAGTGGTATTTAAACTTTAGCAACAATTGGGTTGCTATTACTAGAATATTCCAATTTGCTTACTAAAAGAGAATTTTCCCTTTTATCAACTTAGTTTCAACAACACTGAAAGAACTGCATGAAATATTCTTAATAGTAAATTTAAGGGTCGAAGCCTGGTAATAACTCATGCTTAATATCTACATTTAGTTTCTAAAGCAATTCTAAATCCAGTCAGTGTAACAAGATTACTTATCATAAATCCACAACTTGTCAACTTGACACCCAAACAAGCAAATTTAAATATACTATTCAATCTCTGGTACCTAGGCTCATTTTCATCTTATAATACAAATTTAATTTAGTCCATCTTTAAAAGCTGTTTTAGTTGTAATCATTCATATGAAGGTCCAAAAATCCAATAGAAAAAACCTTTGCATTCAAAAATTGGGAGCTGGAACTAGGGAATGCTGAAGAAACATCTAAGGTAAATGAGACTCAAACCCAGAAGGGTAAAAACCAAACCCTACAACTGGCATTGGAGGATCATAATAAAAACATCTGAGCTCCAACAGTGACCTAAAACATACACAGCCTCTCTCTTGGCCTCTCTCTCTCTCAAATATATTTCAGACATAAAATATATTTGGCAGATATCCCATGGTCCTGGCACTTACAACATCATGGGATGTCTATTGCAACTAAAGCTTCATATTCACAGTTTTACATAATGGACTCTCTGGGCCTTTTTGTAGAGAATCTAACTCTATACACCTTGCCTGCCATCAACAGCCTTTTAGGATCCTTAGCAAACACCTTTATAACCCATTATTCACATATCTTTCATGCTTGTGAAACCATTACTGTGTAGACAATGCTGAGAAGTTTTGCTGCCAGTGAAAAAGTAGTCTAGCCTCCTTGGATGAGAATTTCATTGGCCTCTGTATGTCTAGACATTTGTTTTGTAGCAAAGCACAGAACACCTTCAACATTCTCAGCTTAGGTTCTCTCCTTTCAATGATTTTGTATTTGTAGAAGTTATAGCCTTCTGTGGGTGTGGTCTTGCACTTAGAAAACTTTTCCTATTGTTTCATTACAAAGTACTGGGCTTCTGTTTGATCAGCATAATCTATTTAAGAGAGAAAATTGTTTTACATAGTCCTTGTCAGCAACTTGAAGTTGCTTGGACTTCTTTCCTTGCCAAACTGAACACTTTTCATATTTCTACTCCCCTTGTTTCCATCCACAATCAGAAAGTAGATAAAAATAAATATTCTCTTTTGTGTTCAGTCTGTGACCCAAGTCCATGGGTTGGGGCCACCTATTTTCATGGTGAACCTTCCTGAAAATATCTTCACAGATTCACCTGAAGATAAGCTTTTTTGATTATTCTAATCCTATTAAAATGAAGAATAAGATTAACAAATATGGGAGCTAAATAATGTTGTTGGATGGATTATGGGAAAGTGAGATGGAAGTTAAGTAATACATGTTCCCTTTAGTTTTAAAAGAGAGTGATGACATGGAATATAAAGAAATACAAGTGAATAGTAAGAAAAACAATCTAGTTCCTAAAACTGGAAAAATACTTTGGTTATCCACAAAGTTTATGCAAATGAGAAGTATGAATATTATTAAGTAAATATAACCATAAGTCATATCCTTTTGAAACTCAAACATCCTCATTTCTAAAATAAATGTTTTAAAAGTTTGAAAAAGAAGAAATTAAGATTCTTGTTTAAAAATATTTTTTTACTTTTTTAATACTTTAATTTTGGATCCCTACTTTGCATACATGATTGTTATTACAAGCTGCTTCAAATATTTTATAAAGCAAGAGAGGTTTAACACACTAACAATGCTTCCCAGACTCCTGTACAACAATAAGCCAGGTTCCATCAGCCCCATGTTGCAACTGCCCACTCATGAGTTTGCTAGAGACATTCACTGGGCACTTGCTTTGGACTAGGCATGGTACAAGGTGCTGGCAGAGACTATGAACAGATGTCTCTCTCAGATCTCACAGTGTAGTGGTAAATTACTGAGTCAATTTGAGGCACAGAGAATGATTTACCACTGAGGTAAAGAGAACTGGGTGATTGGGAAGGCAGGCTGAGAGCTGGAGTGGGGTACAATGCATAGGAGGTAAGGCCCTCTGACTGAGGAGCAAGGCTGCACACAGAAATGCATTATAAAATCTGCTCACAAAAAGCATAATAATGCCTTTAACTTCACCAGGACAAAATTCACATTGTAGTGAACTGATCTGTTGCCATACTGAATTCTGTACTTGCCCCCAAAGCTTTGAGGTATGCTACCAATCTACTATGATGACTCTGTAGGCAGCTTAAAATCAAGAAGTAGATGGCTCCAATTGTAGCACTGGGGACTGTATGAAAATACTTTAAGTATATGAACCTAATTGTACAGGCATATGTGACACTTCTACATGTAAAACTTTAGAAAACTCCTCTCACCCCCATCCAGAGGATTCTAATAAGTTACAGGAACTGAGGAACTAGAGATCGGTCTGTCATTTTCCCTATATACATTATTTTGGGTGATCTAGGGTAGAAGTGTCACTCAGACATATTTCATAAGCAATCTAAACATGATACAGATATATAGAAAGGCTCCACATTTGGCCCCGTGTTTAGATGTCACCACTGCACAACACCTAACTGCAAATGTGAACCAGTGTAAGGCAATTCTTCTGTGAAGCAAACACTACCCACCCACCAGGGCAGGGCACAGTCCACGACCAGCAGTCCAGCTGTCTGTCCTTGTGCTAGTCTTTGTGATAAAATGATTTCAGGAGGCAAGAGGTCTATTTCACTGACAAAAGGCAGTGAAGAATTATTGAAAGAATTGATTCTGGATAGAGAAACCATCCAGGAACCTAAGTTGGAGGCTACTTGGGAGAACACTACTGGCTTTCAGTGCTGCTACAAGTCTAGAATAAGAGCACAAGAGCACTGTGAGGAGACTTATTGCTGAGGATCAAATGGGCACATAATTCACCCACTTGGGATGCTCCAAAGACCTCCGTCATTCCGCACTGCTATCAGCTGCTCACTCTGAGAAGTTCTTTACTCACTGAAGAGGCTTGTCTTCTATCTCCGGGCATTGCGGATGTTTGCTTTTAGATGGAGAGGCTCCTATTCCATCAGTTGTTTTAACATTTGGGTGGTTCTGTTCTACTTTACACAAATATCTATCAATGGGTCCTTTGATGCTCCTGATATGTACTATGATATAATCTTCTCCGGGAGCCAGAACGTCCAGTCTGGTTTCCTCTGGAGCATTCACTGCAATGAAAATCTGTTCATAGAAAGCTTGAATGCCGTGAGAATCCTTACAGGTTACATACGCTAGCCTTTCATTTTCTTTGTCATCTGTTAACTCCAACAGTTGCTGAGCACAATCTTTAATCAACTCATCCAAGGCATCTTCCATTGCCAACAGGTCAGAGAGCTCGGCCTGCAGTTTCTTCTGCTTGGGTGCAGCCCCAAAGTTGGTGGTCGGATCCTATCCACCGAATGTAGTTCTTAGATTTTATTTCCACCAGTTCGATGCCATCTAAGATATTGGTGATGTCATACACTCGCATCTTCCAGATACCCAGTTTTGTGGCAACCTTGTTTATGTCAAGAATGTCCCCAGAGGCAGATCTGACAAGAACCATAAATTTTCAAGTTAAGTATACCAGCTACAAATCAAACCGGGGCCTCTTCACTTTCAGAGCTTTTCTCATGGACACATATTGTACATTTCCTTCTAGATTAATCCATATTTTTGATGGCAGTAGGTTCTCCATGCTGATGGGGTTCCAGTAGCAGTGGCGCACTGTCCTGATCCACCAGCAGGCAGACTCATGCTGTCTCAGCGCTCCTCATGCCCCACACACCCTTCTGCCTTCCAGGAAGGCTCGGAGGCTGTTCCTAGCTCCTGCCTGCTCGACCCAGGGAGCACTGCAGCTCCACCCACAAAGCACTGTGGTCCCACTTGCCCAGTGATGCACCCAAGTGCAGAGGGGATCAGAGTAGGCTGGGTGACCCACGGAGGGGACCAAGGTGACTGTGGAGGCACTCTGGTTTCTGAGCTGGCCATCCTTCCGCATCAGAAATTAAGATTCTTTTGTCCCTTTCTGCAGTAAATTTAAAAAATATATTATTTAGTATTAAATCTAGGCTACTTCATTTCCTTAGATCCTAATGTCTTAGTACACCTGTACCTGAACTATATACAGAGGAAAAAAATCTATGATATGACTTTATATATCCACCCTAAAAGCAACATCCTGAGAAATCATCTAGTGGGCAGTACTGATATACAGCATTTGGTCCCAAAGGGAATGTTGTTCATCTCAGTGAAACTCAGAAAGGGGAAATATTCCTTTAAGAACATATAAAAGAAGCAGAAAAAAAATGAGAGCAAAATTGGCATTTCTTACCTCTCAGTATCACATGACTCTACTAGTATATCACTGTATTCATTCCTTTCTTTGTTATGACAGTCTTCTTGATTCTTTTAGTTTTTGAGAATATTCATTTCTAATGCCAGTGATAGTACTTGCTAAGTGCTCTGATTCAAAACAGAGGACACTATACTTTGAGAAAAACTTTAAAATTAAAACTAAATATACTTGTGGGGCAGTGGACCATGAGAGGAAGCCTGGTCCTCAATTGAGCTAAAGGCCCCAGAGACCCTGAAGGGACAGTAGAAGCTTTGCCCATTCCCAGCACCAGGCCCCTGTCACATAGCTGTAGACCTCGTAGACTTGTAGCCATCAGTCATGTAAGGGCAACACCCAAAGCCCTTCCACATGTTGATGAGGCATCCCTAACATCTCAGACCAAGACAATAGGAAAAGAGATGTGACCACTGTCAAGAAAGCTCAAAACAGTTCTTCATACTAATGAGATATCTAGAGGCCTGGAGCCAATAAGTTTTCCTTTCCAGACATTCCTCCCTTCAAAAGGTATTTAATCTCAGGCCAACCCTGAGAAGGAGTGTATGGTTTTATGCATCCATTTTCTGCCATGACAATAAATAGTTTAGAACTATGGACTGCCTCTTTTCATCAAGAGTCCCCATGGAAACCCATGGAAAAGCCCTTTGCCTACAGAACCGAAGTCTAATCTCCAGTGGAAGGCCTCTCTGCACTCCCAGCCACCAAGCCTACTGTTATCAAGCCAAGGACTTTCCCTGAGGGACTAGCCAAAGCTCCCCTTTTTCCCCAGCACCAGGCTAGACACAGCCCACGGTTCCCCACTCTGTTCTCAGCTCTTCTGTGACTCCCAGCAGCAGCTAGATGTTCAAGAATCTGAGAACCCCATGTTAGGCTCAGGGGCCGCCAACCAGCTCTGGCTTTTATACATCTCAGACTGTGCCTTCTCACCCCCAGAATAGTGCCTCCGGGCTTCACTATAGCCCAGCAACCCTGCCCTGGCAGCAGGGCATAGTTAATCTCCAAGCATTCCACCTCCCAAAGTGTCTGTGCCTAGTGGTGGAGCAGACTCAGGTCAACACACACATATATAATGAAGTAATATAAATAAGTAAATATAAATATAAATAAAATAATGTAATAATAATATAAATAAAATCTTTTGAACACTCTTACATATTGATCTTTAGATCTAATGTGAGCTCAAAGCAATGAACTAGCTAACATGAAAATGCCTTTCTGTAGATCAACTCACTGATGGTGAGCTTTTGGGAAAACAAGAATTCATTTGAAAGTAAAAGGAATTGCTATCTGAAATATCATAAACTTCTAAAATCTGTTTGTTTGTTTTTTTTTTTTTTTGTGAGTAGCAAGTAGCTAAACCAGGATGAAAAACATGAAATGTTTCTTTATATGTACCGAAGAATAATGAATTAGTAATCAAACAGTATAATTAACTTAAAATATATGGTTTATTTTTAAAAATAATATATATAATTTATGAAAGGATATACTTCATGCATGTATATATTTGTTTTAGAAAATAATTTCATTTTATAGTGTGTGTGTGTGTGTGTGTGTGTGCATGTACATGTACATGTATACAGGTACTTAAAGTGTCCTGAAGAGGGGGTCAGATCCCTTATAGCTGGAACTGCAGATGGTTGAGAGCTTTCTAACATGGGTGTTTGGAATAAAATTCAGGTCCTATGGAAGAGCACCAGGTGCTCTTAACCATTGAGCCATGTCTAAAGTTCCTACATGCATATATTTTCAAGGAAAATGTAAATCCACTGTTTATTTGAAAAACAGAATGCTACCAATTAATTTAAAACACTCTGAATTCCTTTATACAATCAAGCATCCATCCAAACAAGAATACTATTTCTTTTAGTTTTTGGTGTTAATTTATACCTTTATGACAAAAATATACATACCCAAATATTTGTATATATATGTATATATGTACACATATTTTTAGTTCTATTTTATACTGTTTTCTAAGTAATATTTAGACATTACTGCTGATTTTTCATTAGCAATGAGTTATAAAAGTCATGCACCTGTAATTTTTCTATTTACTACTCTATCTTAATTTTAGAACTTCAGTGCTATACAAGATTGTTTTTCCATTTCATTAGAATTTTGTGATTGAATTTGTATTTGAATGAAATCCCCACAAGAGCCAGATGACAAACTCAAGATTTATTAAATTGAATAGATGCTACTAAAGGATGTATTTTGAAATTACATTGGATAATATAATACCACAGGCCTGGGAACAATGAAGAACCGCATATTATCACTGATCTGAAGAGAAAAAAATTAATTAATTAGACTTTCAGAGAGCAAACCCAAGGTAGAATATGAGGGACTATCTGATAAGAAATGTATTTTTCATGGAAAGAAACTACAGCTAATTTTGGATGACCTTGACAGGAGCTAAGAGGTTTTCTACTCTATCCTTCAACAATTTCTAAAGCCTAAAAGTCTCTCCTATTATCAGAAAAATCAAGAACAAGTGGAAGTCAAAGAAGCTGAATAATGAAGTCTAAACTTATTCACCTTCCCAAATCATAAAGAAAAGTGGAGAAAGGTAGAGAGCAGATATGACAGTAAAATAAGTTACGTGTGTGTGTGTGTGTGTGTGTGTGTGTGTGTGTGATGTGTTTACAGGTACATATCCATACCCTGCTCCACACATATGGCAAAGACAAATGTGTATTTCTGTACTTGAACTTTCTTCTGCAAAAGAGCAAGAGATCCTTCATTTGGCATGTAATAACAAGTAACTAAATTTCTGTGTCATCATTTTCTGCACTATTAAAATTGCTTCATAGTGCTATATGCTTGTGTTACTGAGCACTTCATTTACCAGTGTATAGTGTGTTTCTTTTATCATCCTTAACTTTTGTCATTCTTAATAACATTTGTTTTCTTATACTCCCTTCTTTCTAGTATGTTTGTATCAAGTATTCACAAGTATTTGCCTCAATATGTTTTTTAATATTTTTTTTTTCCTGGGGGAACCATTGCTCTTCATAGTTCTTGGCTCATTTTGGTTATTTTGGGATTTTCTTAATCATTGCAATGATATCTTTATATAAATATAAAATAGATAATTTTTCAGACATGAAAATTGAGGTTTATTCTTCCATGCTTAATTCTTGCATTTTCTGTCTCTTCTGTCTCTCTCCTTTCACTCTCTATTTCCCCCTCTCCCTTTTTTTCTCTCTCCTTATTCTCTCTATCCCTTCCCCCTTCCCCTCCTCTGTTTGTGTCTCTGTCTATGTTTCATTCTCTCTACTTTCTCTGTGCTGGGAATGGAAACCGAATTTTTCATATTTTTTTCTGTAGCATCATTTATTAATTAGATAACCTTCCCTTTGGATAATTATTATGGCTTTGAATTTTGAATCTTATTTAAAAGATTTTCCCCCATACTCAGAGTTTTAAAATAGTTTTCTGTAATGCTATTTTATTTTTGTATCTCAATACCTGACTTAATTCAATTTTAAAAATAAGACAAAAATAGAACTAATTTGCTTTCTACATAGATTAGCAATTTTCCTATAACTTATCTCTCTAAAATTTTTATATTTCACGTTTTTTTAAATCAGAATGTATTGTAAGAGTAAATCTTTGTCTTAATTACCATGACTTTAATGTGTTGATATTTTGTCAGGCCAAACCTCCATTTTGTCCATTTATTTTCCTTTTCTTTTATACATGCTGCAATCAGTTTGTGTCTTGAAAATTTCTGTTGGAATTTTTATTAGTATAATTTTAAAGATTAATTTACATTTTTATATCCAATTAAACCTGCCATATCATAAATATAGAATAAAATTGTTTGACCATTCTGATACCCCTTCTCTTGTAAAAGTGATTTCTTCTGTAAAGGCTAGTATCTTTTCTTTTATAAATAGCCAGGAGAATTTTATAGTTCTTAATCTATCTTCATTACTTTGAATTGGTTGTTTCTGAATACAGAGTTCTTGTACTTGTGTCCTTTATTTGAAACTTAGCTTTCCAGAAAATGGTAGTATAGAAAGACGTGTAACTATCCCAGTAGGAAACTAGTACTTCAGACACTAAGTGCTTGCTGACAGGATCCTGATATGGCTGTCCTCTGAGAGGCTCTGCCAGTGCCTTACAGAGTGCCTTACAGAGGCAGATGCTCACAGCCAACCATTGGACTGAGCACGGGGTCCCCATTGGAGGAGTTAGGGGAAGGACTGAAGGAGCTGAAGGGGTTTGCAACCCCATAGGAAGAACAACAACATCAACTAATCAGACACCCACCAGAGCTCCCAGGGACTAAACCACCAACCAAAGAGTACACAGTAGGTACCCTTGGCTCCAGCAGGATATGTAGCAGAGGATTGCCTTATCTGGCATCACTGAAAGCGGAGCCTTTTGTCCTGTGGAGGCTTGATGACCCAGGATAGGGGAACATTAGGCTGCTGAGGCAGGAGTGGGTGGGTGGGTAGAGGAGCACCCTCATAGAGGCAGGGGGAGGGAAGAGGGGATAGGGGGCTTGTGGAGGGAAACTGAGTAGGGGAATAACATTTGAAATGTAAATAAATAAAATAACCAATAAAAAAAGGGAAAAAAGTAAAAAAAAAAAACTAGTACTTCATCCTTTTCAGACACTCTGGTGGTCCATATGATTTCCACTCTGTCATTTATTACCTTCTAATATTTTCCAGTAATCATATTTCCTACCTTGTTATGTTAGGTGAGTAGGACATTAATGCTTAACTTGTTATTTTCCCCTGACATTAATTTAAGGCTCTGCATTCCATAAACCAATTAAAAAGCACCTGTAAGTTTAATATGTAATGGCATATGAAATTTCATTTCTGAGTATTTACTAATAGCCTTTTTATTATGATTTGAGGAATGAGCTATTTCAAACATCATAAATTTGTGAACCCTTCAGAAAATGCAATATTCTTTTAAACTTGCCTTGACCATTAAATGTTTTCTGAGATGTAGCTATGACAGATAGAACCAAACAAGTCAATGTTGACAATGTAAGAAGTAACAGCACTGCAAGAACTTCAAAATCAGACCATGAGTTAACTGTCTTTAACAAATCTCAAATTCAGACATGCCTTTTGGATTGACATTTGCTCTGAATTTAGGAAGCTTTTGTAGAGATGACTGGATCTTTTGTGATTAAAGCCAATGTATTGTTGATCTTCTACTCCTTGGTAGGTAATAAGGGTTTAGGGTAAACTTTGTGAAAAAAAAAAGTAGGATGGCATTTTGGCTTTGTTACTATTATCTAATACAAAATATATTTCACCATCAACTCCTATTAATGAGAACAACTATTTTGTTTTGCAGAATTGGAAGTTCAATAGACTGTGTTCTTAAAGAATTGTACTCTGTTCTGTGGAAAATTTTGTGATGAAACTTCTTCAAGTTCTAGCAATCAACTCTAAAGGAGAGAAAGTTGGTTCTGAAGTGTAGGTATGCTGTGATTAATATAATTGCTTGGCCACAACAAAGAAAAATGCCAGCATTTTCTATGTTCCATAAAATATGCTCATTAAATCAAGCTTCATATAAAATTGATTTTGACAAAAGAGTTTTATTTGCAGATATTCTGGCATCTTGTAATGGGAGAATATCCCAGCTGTGAAAGCTCACACATCTCTAGCCTCCTCTCCTGTCAAAAGTAGACAGACATTTAAATGGAAGGTTATTTTTTTCCAAGGATAGATCAGTTCCATTATACAATGATCTGAAAAGTTCAAATTAGGGCTTCTGATTTAATTTGCCACACAAAATATGCAGAAGCCTTTCAAATACCTCACAAAAATATTATAAATATTGTAACTTAAAAGGTTGAATTTTACAGCAATGTTGAAGTATAAGCTGAATAAACCCTTTCCCTCCTCCCCAAAAGGTTGAATTTTTCTATTAGTTGTATAAGGAGATACTTTAAATAGATAATGGATAAACAGTACTAAAGAACTTTTTCATAAATTAAAATATTAAGAATATATATATGTGAATATATATACATATATATAATCACATTTTCAATTTACTAAAATAATTTATTTGAAAATATATTTCACTAGACCAGTGTAATAAACAATATATAAAGTAGTCATATTTCCATATTTCCATTTATATCTTAGTCTTTACTTGTTTAAGACTGAAATTAAAAAAAATAATTCTATGATCTTTCTTTATATTGAAAATTTCTTGAATGTGTAAGCTTAGGTACTTTCTCCTATGCTATTAGTATAACAAGAGAGCTCCCTATTATATAATTTAGTGATTACATGGGTTTTTATTGATTATAATACAGGAACACACAAGCAAACTTTACCATTCTCAAGAGACCAAGGCTCAGTATAATCCACTTTTCATGAGCTAATCCTTTAGGCAAATTGATGAGCCAACAATAAAAGCAGTTTACATCAGGACTTTTACTTTGCTATTAATTCTGTTTTTCCTAAAACTGTCAAGTATTCTAGCTAAACCAATAATAACAATATTTCCTTATCAATCAGACCAACTTTGAAGCATGCTTATTAGGTAAATAGAGCAGTATAAGTAAACAGCATTTTTACTAATTTACTAAATGTTGAATAAAAAACAGTAATATAAATAAGGATTATATTAAAAGGATGAATATCAATAGAAAAAGGGTTTTTTAAGCCTATAAGAGGATTTTACAAGAAAGAAACAATAAAAATGAGTGATAAAATTATGGTTGAGGATCACATGAGGAACTGTATTCAAGGGTCATAGCATTAGGATGGTTGAGAACTACTGACTTAGCACAGAATTAAGTATTTCATGTTGCAATTATGTATCGATGCTTCACTTTCAAAACCAAGTTTTATTTTGTAGTTTTTATCTCTTTTCATGAATATACTATTTGTGTTGGGGGTATCAGCATAGATATATAGATACAGATACAGATATAGTTTAATGGTGGTATATCAGACTGGCCATAATATAATTGCGTGGTTTCTCAGGTTCTACATGCTCCTCTAATTGTATTTTTAATTGTTTTCTAACTTTTCTTTTTCTGTTTGAAAGGAAAGGCCTCACCTAACAGGGATGTGTGTGTGTGTGTGTGTGTGTGTGTGTGTGTGTGTGTGTGTGCAGTTTCAACATAACTTCCTTATGATACTTATTTCTGTGTATAGATCAGTGTTCTCAAACTTTCTAATGCTACGACCCTTTAATCCAGCTCATCACTCATGTCATGGTAACTCCAAATAATAAAATTATTTCATTGCTACATAATAACTGTAATTTTTCTACTGTTATGAATCATAATGTAAATGTTTAACTCCCCAAGGGTCACAACCTACAGGTCAGGAAATGCTGGCTTAGATGATTAAATATTTTATATTCACATAATCACACAAAACAATTCATCTTCTACATATGGTATAGATATATTGTTTGTTTTGGAGGGTTGGCTAATTAATGCCATTTTTTTTTAAAAAAAAATCTATAAATCAGGTTTTATTCTTTGCTTTGCTGGAGGGACAATAGGAAATCCCCAGTACTGTCTCCTTCTTCCTCAGTGGTTGGTTTACAAAGCAGTTTTCCCTTGGCATTCCTACTATGCAGTGAATTTCCTTTAGTTATGTGAGTGCCTCAGTAAATACCTACTGAATAAAATCAATTCATAGTAGCA
Source organism: Rhynchomys soricoides (assembly GCA_019843965.1). Classification (NCBI taxonomy): domain Eukaryota; kingdom Metazoa; phylum Chordata; class Mammalia; order Rodentia; family Muridae; genus Rhynchomys; species Rhynchomys soricoides. The sequence goes on from JADRCH010007179.1 coordinate 163,998, forward strand.
TAATAACTAATAATAACTGTAATTTGCTCATGTAGACAAAGACACACGAGTACACACAAAACACATTGAATGAACATTAGCAAAACTATTGCTATATGATAACAAGGATGTTACTGTGGTTCAAGGAGGCTGAGCAATTTCACACATTTGACTCGAAATATATATTCATAAAAATCCATGTATGCTTTCCCCAAAAAAATATGTTGAAAATGAAATTCATCTTCTGTTTGCTTTGGTTTTTTTGTTTTCTTTTGTTTTTCTGCTCTAAGTAATTCTTCCACTATTTTTGTTGTTGTTTTTATCCTGAGTAATTAGTAAAAAATTAAAGTGTATAGGCTAATTTTCTCTCAATTTTAAGGAAAAAGTTCCCCAAGTCATCTTTTCCCCTATTTTGTCTGATTATCTGAACAGGAAGTCCAACAAAGAAACATGCATTCTACAAATATGATCTATGGGGGGAAAATCTTTATGATGCTTATAAATCTTACAGACTCTGAAAAACAGTCCAGAGAAGGCATGCGATGCCATCCAACTGACATATATAAATGATGCATTTTCTGCCCTAGCCACAGCTCATCTCCATAATCCACACAACTGCTGAGAAGACAAAGTGAGAAATGTAGTCTACCCAATGGCATAGCTAAAAGATAATAAGCTGCAGTTAATCATTTATCGACCCAGCTAAATAATAAGTCCAGAAAGTAAATATCAACGGTAGACTACAATGAGGCAGAGAATGCTGAGGGATATCTTGCATTTTAAAAGCAACCATGAACAACAATCAATATCAGAATCTTACATGAAAGCATCAGTATTGTATGTAATTTTATAAATTCACTAAGTTCAGTCCTTGAGAAAAAATGTTTACTAGCTATCCAAAACTATCACGGTAAGAAAAGTTTTATTTAAGTCTTTAAAAACCATCTTCTCTATTTTTATTTATTCTCATTGAAAATATATTTTTTCTCATACAATATATCCAGATCACAGTATTCCCTCCCTCCATTTCTCCTAGTGCCCCCTCTCAGATCTAACCAACCTTGTTTCTCTTCAGAAAAGAATAGACTTCCAAGAGACAACAATCAAACACAACAAAACAAAGTATAATAAAACAAGGCAAAATCCCTCATATCAAGGCTGGACAGGGGAATCCAATAAAAGGGAAAGAGTCCCCCAAACAGGCAAAGGAACAGAGATATACTTGCTCCCATTGTTAGGAGTCCCACAAATACATTATCCTAACAGCTATAACATAGATGCAGAGGACCTGGTGCAGACCAGTGCAGGCAAAGCACTCGCCACTTCAGTCTCTGTGAGCCCATGGTAGCCCTGCTTAATTGAGTCTGTGGGCCATGTTCTTCTGCTGTCTGTGATACCCTCTGACTCCTACAATCATCCCCCCTCTTCCTCGGGGTTCCCTGAGCTCAAAGTGGAGGGCCCAATGGAGAACTCCAATTTAGACTGTTTCTATCTCCCTCCCCCACTCCCTCCCAGTCCCTTCCCCCTCTTTCTCCTTCTCCAACCCTCCATCTTATACCCTTCCTCTCCCTCTCCCATACCTTCTCCCTCTCCTTCTTCCTCTTCTTTTCTATTACTTTCTCCTTGCCCTCTTTCCCTCTCTCCTTCTCCCCCTCTCTCCTTCTCCCCTACCTCCCTGCATAACTCTAGTTTGGAGTCTGTGCACCTGCTCCCATCTACTGCTGGAGTAAGTCTTTCTGATGACCAGTGGACAAGGTGCTTACTATGAAAAGATCACCTGACTCCTTTGGCTGCTTCTTGGAGGCTAGTGGGTAGGGACATCCTCCTGGAGACAGGGCAGGAGGGAGGAGGTATGGGATGTGGAACAGTCAGAGGGTGGACCTGGAAGGGGATAAAATCTGGACTGTGAAAAAATACTAAGTAAATATTTTTAAAAATCTGTAAGGCTCTCATCTAAAAAAAAAATTCACCTGAATTGTCTACATCTCTCAGTTTAAACCATAGAAAAGAGAATATCTGTAGAATTTCTATTTGCTTGTTCTGTAATGTTGACATTTTATGGTACACATATCATAGGTTTTACAGGATTAATTTTGGAATACAAAAATAGAACAAGCATGTGAGAATAGGATGAGATTTCAAATAACTTGCACCATCTTGTCCTTCCTTTTAATATTTAAATCCCCATAAGGTTTTAAAGGAAGTCTCTGGGTATAATAAATGTTAATTCTTTTGGGTTTTTTATGAAAAATGATTTTTGTGAGTAAACTTTTCACCTAGACCTTCATTTTGTTTTCTGACAGTATAACAATCCATTTTCCTTTTTCACAGTGTTCAGAAAATAAAGGAAGGCTAGTGCTATAAGAAAATGATGCCATTTTAGTTACTCATCAGAGATTTATTTAAATGGAACTATAAATGAATTTCTGAATTACTATATGACCAAAAATTCCATAACCTTCTCTACATTACAACACATCTGTGGTCTGGCGATAGTGAATGGTTGTGGAAGTGAGGAAGGAAGCTAGATGTTATGCCTGTATTGTTGCAGAGCTTTGCCTCTGGCTGTGATTCCTCTTGAGGCCAGATGCCTGAGTGTCAGACCTCAGAGGAGTTAGTGTTGTTCAAAAACTGTACCCCATTAACACTGTAAATGTGTATGTGGCTCTCAAATGTAGGCATGTTGATGGAATGTGTGTGTCAATAGGACAAATGATTTATTTTGGTTGGTGTATTGAAGAGACCAAACTAAATTTGTAATGATTAAGAAATTACACCAACAACTAATGTGACTTATGGTGGCCAAGGAATGCCATCATGTTACTGTGGAAACAAAATGAAATAAAGACAGTTTGTCACATACTTAGGAAAAATAGCTTTTGAATGTGAGAAAGTGTTAAAAAGGAAAATACTTTCTGTAACTAAGAGAGCTGTACAAAAGCTAAGAGAGAACAGTTTTGCATTGTTTTAATGTTTGCTTCACAGAGTTATGAATATAAAAGCTTTCAGTTAGAAAGCATTTTATTTTAGGAATAAATAGTGCCTTAGAAACTTGTTGCAGATAATTTGATGTTGGGCAAATATATAGATATTTCTCTATAAAGTCATACCAGTAATTTGTAAATAAAATATCAAGAAAAACTAGAACTTCCTTTAATTAAATTCACTTGTTTAAAGAGAAATACAATCATTTGCTGGATCATAATACATCTTTGGAGTCATAAGATTTTTGTTACAGGTAACCAATAAATATATTGTAGCTAGAATTAATTGTACACTTGTGTGCCTACTTATGTATGCTAGTGTAATTTGAGTTGTAAATAGCAAGTATGTTTTATTTTTCCTTCAAGATTTAAACTATATTTTTTTAAACATAAGGGACTTGTCAAACAATAATCTACTTTAAGTCTAGTTTCCAGTGGTCAAAACGAAATACAGTTGTTTTAATATATTTATATTTTATGTGAATGAGTGTCTTTTTATACGTGTCTATGTCTGTGTACATTGGCATGCCTAGTACCCTCAGAGGCCATACCCTGGAAATGGAGATAAAGATGGCCATATTGAGATAAGAGTTGTCATATAGGTCCTGGGAACAAAATCCTGACCCTCTGCAAGGACAGAACATGCTCCTAAGCATTGAGCCATCTCTCCAACACCAAATGTAGTTATTTGAATGCATAAGGAAAATGGTTATCACTATAATGACCTGAAAACATTGCATCACACAGTATTTATCACATAGTTCACAACTGTAGTTTCCCAACTGGGCTAGCTGATTATTGCAATTGAACAAGACTATTAAGTATAGCATGCCTCTATTAGGTATGATGTTTTTGGGTAAACCAGAAATATGTTACTATTTCATATTTATACCACATTTATAATCTGACTTTACCATTTAATTGTAATGTTCCATGTTGATTGCTCAAGAGTGAAGTGAAGTACTATATTTTAGTAATATTTCTAGAAGCTAGTTATGTTGAACAATATTTGGGCATAGGCATTCTATTGTCCATAAGAATTTTGGCATATTTTCAAGGGGTCAGTATATAAAGTGTAAATATACTGTTTTCATTGAAGTTTTTATTTCTCAAGAATTGTTTTCTTCACCAGGATATATTAGATTAATTTAGTCTAAAGTGAGCCTAGAGCTAATCACAACAAATGTTTTTGTTTTAAATCTGTGAATGTAGGACATTCATAAATGAGAAGTGGATGTAAATATTTTAGCAGAAAAATAGGTTATATATTCCATGATTGTAAATTTATATTAGTAATATGGACAACTTTTTTAAAATGAGTAGATAATCAGGACTATTTTACTTCATTTTTCTACATTAGAGGAATCTATTATGTAGGTTCACTCATTATTATAATACAATCTAAATGAAAATAAGTCTTCCTTGTTAGAAGCACAATGGTAAATTAAGTTAACAAAACAAATGATTGGTGTCAATTAAAAAATAAAACTCACTATCAAATTGTGCAGCTTCAAATGATTTTCACTTGGTATCCTATAGAGAACACTTAAAGAATTCTGGAACAACAATAAACCATGACATTATTTCCTTTTTATAAAATATATTTCAATTGTTCAGTATTATCTATATATGACATTTATTAATATGTCAAAGTAAGGCTTGTTGACAGCCAACCTAGTCCCCAAACTACACTTTAAAGTCATTATTATATCAACTGTTCAGTTGGAATTAATGATTTACATAGCCACCTGAGAAATAAACGGAAATACAAATATGTCACTCTGTTTATTATCAGGGTTAATTGATTGATCTTAATGTTATAACTTGTCTCTCTTTCATCGCTCCCATGTGTTACAAAACTGTGACCAGAGAGAACAAAAGGAAAGATGCTTATTGTTTGGCTCCGGCACTAAGCTGAGTTTCTCTACAAATAGTTCTCAAAACAGAATGGGTTATAAGAAAAGGCAGTTTCTTAAGTGATTTTGATAAGTTTATTAAAAGAGATCAAAAGAAGACTAGGCAGTATATGAAGCCAAAAGCACAATTTTCCTTTTCCTATTTTCACTTCCACAGTAAATAAATATTCATAGTTAATTTCATTAATTATTAACAGAATTATCTCCAGAAAGCATTCAACTAAAATCCCAACAGGGGATGATTTCTTCTTATCTTAATAAAAATTTTATATATCTAATTTACAGTCTCACTAATCTAATAATGGTGTCTTCTTTTTAAGTTTTTGTTTATGGATAATGATTATGATTATTTATTTTATATTTGAATTACCTCTCCTGTGACCATTTTCTTGTTGAAATTCAAGTGTTTCTTACATATTCTTGACTGTATTTATGTTGATCTTTGCAAAGAGCCTCATTGTTGCTATATAGTATATTCTTCCAAGAAAACAGTTTACATAATTAAATCATAACTAACACATAAATGCATATTTTATTGAATTCCTTTTGGAGCCACTGAAATAGATATTTGGATTTCTTGAGTCATTTTATTTAATTGTTTCTATTTAGATGTTTTTTCCTGTGAATTTAATTTTATAATTTTACAAAATCACTTCTGTGCCTCTTAAAATGTTTTCTCTGACTCATCTTTCTATAGCAATCTTATAGTGAGCTATGGGAACAAAGATGTTATTTTTGCTATTTCCTCAAGGAAAGGATGCAGTTGGTCTTTTTCACTCCAATTTGTGTTTAGAACTTTCATACAATGGCTGGGAATTCCTGCTTGTTGATAATTCAAGTTAGAGCTCTTCCATCAAAAGGATCTATAAGAGGCAAAAAGGAGGTACTGAGGCCAAGTTGATGTCCCAAAGTAGAACAGGCTAGAAATATTTTTTAAACTGCCATGTATCAAATTAATGTATTAGGCCCATTACTACTTATTGTGTTTGTTTTAAACATCTCATAGCTAGTATCTGATTTTACTTTAGTACATTTAAATATAGCTGAAATAGTGAAAAGATTAAATGTCTTCATGGATCTGTATCTTAAGATAATAATAATGAATAATACACATATATCCAAATGTGAATATATTTGGAAAGTAAATTAATAAAACATTTGCTGCCATCTAGATGAGTTCTTCATCAAAGGCATGAGTAAAGGAAACCATTCCACTACTGAATAAGCATTATACCAGCATACACTGCGTATCATAGCTAATCTGCTAAAGAATAAATCTCACACCTTTATATAATCATGTACATATAGTGGGTAGGGGAACACCCTCATAGAAGCATGGAGGATGGGATGGGGGTTTGTGGAGGGGAAAACAGGAAGGGAGATAATATTTGAAATGTAAATAAATAAAATAACCAATAAAACTTAATAATAATAAAAAAGAATGATTGTGTATAACCACAGACACTGACCTCAGGTCTCTAGATGCATATAAATACAAATGCTGGTCTGGATTCACATTTGAATGAACCCAGACAAGAATCATGAAATTAAAGAAGTAACAGAATTTTGTTTTTAAAAATCATTCATATAATTTCTGTTGTTACTCTTATTTTTTAATTAGTGTATAGGCATTAAGTTTTAATATGAGATTTTATTTTATTCCTAGTTTATTCTTGCTGATTACATTTCCCCATGTCCTCTGGGATGGCCTTGTACCCTTCCACTACTGTAGCCCCTTTGCATGTTTTATGGCACATGCATTTATTACATCCTCTTCATCTACCTCTTTTTCCATCTGCATGCACCCTTTTCTAGTTTCATGACCTATACTTATATTCATAAATGTATCTATATAAACATGAAATGCTAGAGTCCTTATAAAAGTGAGAACATGTGGTATATGCATGCTTAAATAAAGCTATGAAGCTTTATCATAAATTATAAAGCTTTATAATTCTTTAATAGTGATATTTTAAGCTAAGTTAATATAGTCTGTACAGTTTGCTTTGTTGTGTTTGGTTGTTGAGTCTTGGAGGCCTGCTTGTTTTTTATGGGAAATGGAGAGGGAGTAGATCTTCAGGAGAGGAGAGGTAGGGGGAGCTGGGAGGAATAGGGACAGGGGAAACTGGTCAGGATGTACTTATTGTATGAGAAATGAATCTATTTTATTTTCATTTTCCTTTTTCTACTTTATTTATATGAGTGCACTGTAGCTGCCTTCAGACACACCAGAAGATGGCATTGGGTCCCATTACTAAATGTTATAATGCCACCACGTGGTTGCTGTGGATTGAACTCAGGACCTCTGGAAGAGCAGTCAGTGCACTTACATCTGAAGCCATCTCTCCAGCCCTGTAAGAATCTATATTCAATTTAAAAACACTTTAAATATTTGTGTAAGAAATAAAATAATTGTAAAACATGTTCAAATATTAAAATATGAGGGAATTTTCAATAAAATTAAATGACACATCCTAATAAGATTTCCTTACAGCCCAAACCTGAACAGTTTGAACTACTAAGTAATTGTCAGCTTATAAAATCCAAAATATTACATACACATGCTTAGGTGTCTATTTTTATTAGAAAAATGAGTAAAAAATATGAGAAACAGACAGTTTTAAGTATAAATTTTTCAAGTAATTTCTGTTGACATTTTGTCAAGTAGATGGAACTAAACTACTACAATTTATAGCTAGGTCAGACAAGTGTATACCCTCCTAAAATACCATATGGAAATTGAAATAAAAGAGTAACATTCCATTAGAGAAACCTGAAAATGCCTCAAACAATTGGCAAAGTTTTGCATTAAAAATGATGATTCATGGTAATATGCAAGATGTGATGAAAACAACATTTCCTTGTTCTTTTTCCCTCAAATACACAACCTTAATTTAACCATGAGAAAACACACTAGAAAAAGAGACATTCTCTAAAATCCCTGGCTATTAATCTTTAAACTGTAAAGTCACCTACAGCACGAGTGTTTGAGAAATTACCACAGCTAAGAACTTTAAGACTATATTATGATAAAATAACACATCTTGGCATCCTGGAATGTAAACATGAGGTTAGACAACAAGTATAAAATCTGACAGAGTAGGATCGTCAATGAATCATAGTGGTTTAGCAGTCTTACTAAACTAATTGGCAAGCCTATATATTAAATGAGATGAAAATAGCATAGGACACTAAGTGCAAATGGAGATATATTTGTACTTCATAGTACATCTAATGAATCCTGTCACAAAATGTTATTTTTGAAATATATTGGAGAAATTATTTCAGTATTCAGGTAAATCCTGCCTTAATCTTTTGAAGGCAATGAATCGGTAAGCTGTTCACTTCCATATAAACTCTGCAGTCAACATTAACAGGAACCTAAACTGTTAAAGATATAGTAGATAAGGCTCCAGGACTAAAGATGATTATAACCATCTCCTTCAAGGATCTGGAGTGTATCCTACTGTAATGCAGGCCCCATCAACTAAAGATGTGCTCTAAACTCTCCAACCTACCACATACCTCTTATCGAAGAATAATTCAATATATATTTGTTTGTTATCATGGTAATTTATTTGTATACGAAGAAAGCTGTTACATATGCTATCTCCTCTATGTCAGTTACTAATATAATTTAAATGCAAATGAGAGGATAGAGCTTTCAGCTCTGTGGTAGAGTGCTTGAGTAGCATTATAAGGAGCTTTATGTCCAATCTTCATCACTGCATAGAAGAAACAAAATCCAAGTCATTTCTAGCCATGTGGTGGTCACATCTATCATATCTGCACTAATGATGACTTCAGCTCCAGCATGGTCTACATAATGAGTTCCAAGCCAATCAGGGCTACTCAGTGAGATATTTGTCTTGGAAGGAAAGAAATAAGACATGGGTTACTTTAGTATCCTGTAGTGTCCTGTGAGTTGAAGTATTCTGCCCCTGCATAGCTAGATTAGATGAGTCATCAAGGAAATAGGATATTTATGGCTTCTGCAGAAGACATTGAAAGTTAATACAGCACAGGTGTTAAACTACTTTTGTATTACATCTTTTGATTGTCCATTGCATATATACCTATCTTGCTTATTTCTGGTCTGCATCTTTTCCCTAATGGAATTTCAGGCTTCAGGGAGAGGAAGCATAAAGTTCTTCTGAAGCAGAGAATGGAGAGAAATTCTATTTCCTTCTCAAGTCATTGTAGTTATCATTTTGAGCCATGTGTTCAATATTTCTATCATCTAGCCTTTCTGACAGCCTGAAGCACTTTGCATGCCTTCTTTATTTCTAAAACTGGTAATAAGGGTTTGTATTAGTTCACTGTATACACTTCCTTAACATCAATATTATTATGCTAAGAAGAAATTTGCCTGCACATGCACGTAGAGTATTAAATCTGCCCATTTCTCTATCATTTTAATGAGATTCTCCTACATGTAATTTCAACAATAATCCTTATCTTTCTGTAAAAACACTAGCATAGGCCTTGTATTTAAGATCTGAGAATATTATTTCAAGAGCCATTGTGCATTTCTTTATACCTAAAGAGGTCCTGCATTTGCTTGATTATTTAATTTTGAGTCAATTTCTCTATAAAATACAGCAAGTTGAACTAATGATTTTGGAAAAAATTTCTTAGCTGCTTTTTTATGCACTCTGCAATGAGTATTGTGCCCTCTTCCCCAACAAAAAAGAGAGAGGTTTGTATTGGGGGATGATAGGGGAATGAGGGAACATCTAGGAACATATAGAAATATTTGGTAATCTGTGAGTGATAACATAGTAGCCATTAGCTACCTAGAGATGCGGACTCCCTGTATGTAGCTCATGCAATTGAACAACTGGTTTTATAATTTATTTAAGCTTGAACAGACAAAGCCACAAATTGATTATAGATTGAACAAAACAGGACTGAGATTGGATGATACTTTTCTGCAACTTTATTGAATCATTACATTTTTGTTTCATTTTTGTTCCTCCATTCAGAAAATAAATAGAAAACTGATAAATTGTGTGAATTAATATTGTTTCATTAATCCTGGTATTGTTTCATTAATCCTGGGATTCCAAGGTTATCCCAGGTCATCTCCTTATCTATGGTTCTTCTTCCAAATGTTTTATTGCCATTTAAGGCAATAAATTTATAGATGCTTTGCATTAGGTACTAGGTATCAAGCCATCTTTGGAGATTTGCCATGCTGAGTTAAAAATGATCTGAGTCAGAATTAATATAATGGATACTAAAGCATGAATTTTGAAAGCTATTTTTGTTCTACACATGGCTGTGGCTGAAATGTATCAGATAATGGACATAAACCTAATGAGTATCTTGGTAACAAATACAAAACATACCTCTAGGTCCCTGATCTGGTATTTAGGTCTTCCTCTAGGCCAGTAGTTCTCAACCTGTACTGGTACTGTACTGGAACTTGGTACTTCCTGTAACTTTGTAACCTTTGAGTGGTTTTGACTTTACATCTGTCTATATTTAACAAACACTTCAACTTTTAATCTACTACCTATAAAATCAGTAGTAAATGGAAAAGCAGAGAGAAAGATAGATAACCACAGTAGATATTGTATTCTATAGGTTAAATGTTATTGGAGGTTTTGGAGGCAAATAGGGCCTTTAAAAAATAAATGACACAAGATTTTTTAAAACTGAGAGAAATGCTAACAACAAATGGCCCACTATATTAATTATTTTGTTAAAATATATAGTTCAGATATGTATATAAAGAGAGGATATAGTACTACCTCTAATTTATTCATATCTAACCCCAGATAACACTTTTTTGTGGTGGAGATTGACTATAGACCCTCTTGAAAGCTAATCAAGTTGTCTTAGTCAGGGTTTCTATTCCTGCACAAACATGACCATGAAGCAAGTTGGGGAGGAAAGGGTTTATTTAGCTTACACTTCCATGTTGCTGCTCATCACTAAAGGAAGTCAGGACTGGAACTCAAGCAGGTCAGGAAGCAGGAGCTGATGCAGAGGCGGTGGAGGGATGTCACTTACTGGTTTGCTTCTTCTCCTGGCTTGCTCAGCCTGCTTTCTTATAGAACCCAAGATTACCAGCCACAGATGGTACCACCCACAATGGGCCCTCTCACCTTGATCACTAATTGAGAAAATGCCTTACCACTGGATCTCATGGAGTCATTTTCTCAACTGAAGCTCCTTTCTCTGTGATAACTCCAGCTTGTGTCAAGTTGACACAAAACCAGCCAGTGCACAAGCACTCTACCACAAGGCATTGTGCTCAGTTCTTCTGTTTTCAATGATAATGGCACTGGGCAGAATCACATGACAAATATAATTGCAAAATCTCAATACCCAATTTTAGTAAACTTTATTACACATTGTTATAGATCTTCTACTTATACTCACTAAGTACACCTTCTAAAGCAGTTTTCTTGCTGGTGGATTGGTTGCCTATCAATACATACAACTTTTAGCTTTTTGTTCACTTAAGTTAGAAACTTGGAAGGTTCAAAGTTCTCTCTTACTTTGCCACCTATTGTCATACACCATTAAATGCAATCATTTCTGATATTATTGCATAACCTTTTATGAGTCTCATATTCCTTCCCTTATGTGATATTCTTATAATAAATTCTTATTCTCTCTACTTGAGAAAAATGTATTTAAATCATTCTTCTTTTCCTTTCATGGTAAAAACAAACAAGCAAACAAACAAACACTAAAAAGCTTATAAGGACTTATGTGGGCTAATTCCTCCATTTAATAATATTGCTTTATTTTCTCTTGTTAGGAAGAAAGGTATAATGACTAAAGAGTTTAAAGTTCTAGACTTGTTGTTTATTATGTAAAATTTTGATGATATTTATATGTTATTTTTATTATTCAACTATATGCTTTGTTATATTAGGATGGTAGAAAATATCTCGTCAATTTACTCATGATAATGCATATACAGGTTTTATTATCTTGTTAAACAAGAGGAACCAAGAATTCCCCAAGACAGTGATATTCCAAAAGCTTATTATAGAGAGACATGGCTTTAGAGAGAGATTAATATAAAGAGGAAGAAAAAACAAGGAAGAGTGGGAAATGAAATTGGAAATATCTGCGTAAAATATGGTATATGACCAAGAGTAGAAAGAATATGATGAAAATACATAAAGTGATTATATTTCCATCTGAGAATATTCATGATGCTAACTCACTGTTAAAATGGATGTACAGATAAGCATACATCAGAATAAGAACTATCACTTTACCCAAAATTTTAACTATCATCACTAATGACTGTTTAAATCATAAGCATTTGTTATTCTAAAGATTGAAAGTCTACATGGGAAGATGGTATCATCAAACTATGATACCAGTTATACAGATTTTGGTTATATTTTCCTATGTTAGCAATATATCTGAAATGTTTTATAATTCAAAAAATTATACACAAAATGAACTCAGTGGTTTTTGTTTTGTGTTTTGTTCTATGTTTGTCTCACAATACTTTGAATTGGTATTTATTTTATACCTTGTAGGTCTTTTGCTTATATATTATTGTTTCTGATTTTAAGTTTTTGTGGAATTTCTGTGTATGCAAATGCATGTAGCTTTGCATCTCTGGTTCTTTTGTGATTTTTCTTTAACCTTTTTTTTTCTGTTTGTTTTTCCCTATTCTTTTTATCTTATTTTATTTATTATTTAGATACCTGTTTTCTGATGAGGGGGGAGAGAAAGGATTTTGGTGGATGAGAAAGATTTGGTAAGAGTCAGGGGAGATGAAAGTAATCATAATGTTCAATATGGAAAATATGTTTTCAATAAAAATAAACATAGTTAAATAATACATTTATCCTTAATGTATCTCATTATCATATAAATCACAATGTAATCTCACTTTTATAAACCAATCAATCTATCTATATCCCAAATGCTGCCCCACCTCCCAGGCCCCCACACACACAGAGTCCCTCCCCCTCTTCCCTTTTCCTCTGAGAGGGTGATCCCCACTTTGTATCCCACCACCCTGACACATCAAGTCTCTGTAAGATTAGGCACATACTCTCCCACTGAGGCTAGATAAGACAGCCTTTTTGAGGAATGGATTCTAGTCAGGCTATGGCTTTTAATTACTTAATTAACTACATCCCAACTGCTGCCCCCTTTCCAGTCACCCCTGGCAGACCTCCTCCCCCCATCCTCACTCCTGTTCACCTCTGAGAGGGCAGTCTCCTCACCCCCGTATGCCCCCCAAGTGCATCAAGTCTCTGAAGGATTAGGCACATCCTCTCCCACTGAGGCCAGACAAGGCAGCCCTATTGGAGAAAGGATACCCCAGTCAGGCTACAGCCTTAGAGAGAGCCTCTGTTCAAGTTGTTAGGGAACCCACATGGAGACTGAGCTGCATGTCTGCTACATATATGTGAGATTTTTTAATACTTGTGCCATGATTCTGAAATGTTACAATGTAGTCTCATAATAATTGATGATATGAGCAGCCTCTACACATATATAGTTCTATATGTGTTATATATATATATATATATATATATATATATATATATATATTGTGTGTGTGTGTTGCACATTTCCATTGTAATATACCAACATCATATGGAATGTATAAGAGCATGAGACCATAAATATTTTCTCTAAGACAAGAATACATTTTTATGTTACAATTTGGTGTTTTATAATGAATAAGGTATTTAACTGACTCACTAATTTTACCACCAACTAGTTCTTTAAATACTTTTATTAGGATGAACACAAAGTCATGTCTTAATTTCATTATTACAGTTTACACTCACATAATCACAATAAACACTCAATATGGAGGAAAATTTGTCTGTTGACTACCAATAAAAGGCGTAGCTCAGAAAAAAAGACAGCCATTTTCTATATATTGCTCAGTAAACCTGAGAGAAAACTTATCTAATACCCCTTCAAGTAATCATATAATTAATTTTAATAGCAATAACTCTTTTCTTGAACTTTACTTTGTTCCAGGCATTATTAAACTGTTGAAATCAATTATGCTGTTTAATTCTCATGATTCTTCAAGTAGGATGGTACCATTATTAGTGCAAAGAGGAAAACAAAAGCATAGAGTGCCTAAGAACATAGTCAGAAAAACCACTGAGACAAGAATACAACTTGAACTTTAATTTACATAAGATAGGGTCTCCTGTACTGCAGGCTGGCCTCAAACTTACTATGTAGCTATTGACCTTAACCTGATTTTCCTGCCCTTACCTCCCAAGTCTGGACATTACAAGCAAGCTCTACATGCCGTACCAAGTGGAACTTCAGTTATTTAGCTCCATTCCTATAACCTAGGGGATTCAGGCCAATGTCATTCCTTCCTTTCCAGGTCTGTTCTATACAGTAGTCAAAAGTAGAAGTCACATAGAAAAAGGCATGTTCCTTAATCTTAATTCTGGGGTATAGTGAGTTGAGGAAACCTTAAGTGAACAATGAAGTACTCAGTAAATATCATTAACCTATGCATAGCCATGTCAAGGACCAAGACTTCAGAACTCTGAGAAATTGGCAAAACATTCCTCCTAGGAAAATCCAAATAGACCTGAGTCTTATCCATTAAATAACTATTTTTGTGTTTTGTGGGTTTTTTCTTTTGCATATTGTAATAATCCCACATTAAATATGGCTCAGTTCAAAAATCATAATATCACCTTGTAAAACACATCTTTAAATTTATAATGGAATCTCAACTCAAACACATATATTTTCATTAAAAGATACATGAACATTTTATAGTGATATTTCAAATTATATATTTAATAAGTATGCTTATTTCATAATTGTCAAAAGAGCTTTAGAGTATATGTTAGTAAATTTTATTTTAAAATTGCCATTTTATTTATTTTATACTCATGAGAAACTTGGTGTCATTTTAAGACAATGGCTTTATAAACTGAAACACTGAATAATAGAATGTGCATACACTCCCATGAATGTGATTTAAGCTGAATGAATATTTCCTGAATAGTGCATAGATGAAGCACCAAAATATTTTTTGTTGACATCCTTTTCCCCATAACAAAGAGAAAAACCTGAGGTTTTCCATGTACAATGTTTTTCCTCTTCAGTAGGTCTGTTGTTCATAATTATCAGGCTTCTATGGCAACACATTTTTTTCTATCCACTAGAATTGGCAGCATCAAATAGTACATTTATAATATCTATTTTAATTTCAATATGACTAAAACTAAGTAGTAGATGGCTCTCCACAAAGATACCTATGCCTTTATTATCAGAGAGTTTTTTAGGTTATATAGCATAGGCAGTTCAAGTTATTAATAGCCTGACTTTACAGCATGTTTGTTTAAATTGATATTGTACTGAAATCAATTCAGTCCTCTTGATATTAGCTAATTTGCAGGTGCCAAGTTTCAAAAATAATAATAAAGTAATTATTGGCTTTGTGTCTTTATTTTTATCAAAGATCCCCCATAACTATGTTAAACCTCATCTTTATTTATTCTTTTTATTTCTAATGCCAATAACCATTTTTGAACTGATCTGGAGAGAGGTACTTTATTACTGTCAATTCTACCAGATGGTCGTTAGTCTATATCATGAAGAGTTAGTCCAATTAGTTTGCTCACATCATGAAATGATTTAGTACTGGTGCCCAACCCTAGATCCTCCAAAACCACAGGTATCAAAGTCATACACTTTAGTCATTGCATGTCATTTGGAGAGATAATTAGCTTCTTCATGCTCAAGGTAGTCTACTGGGGAGATTGGTATAGCATTTAATAGAAGGGAGAAGAAGAGTGCATAGCTCTCTTTGTCCTCTGATGTGTAACTGGTCAGTCTTTGCTTCCAGGAATGAGAAAGGTTAACATGTCATTGTAATTTGATTGATAGTCTCAAAGCCATATATTTAAGTAAGAAAAGTTCATAAATGTGGTATCTATTTACTAAGAAGTTGATTAAATAAAAAGTACCTATTTCTGGTGGAATAAATCCAGTCTTCTTGCTTTTTACATCTTTTGAAATATTTCTTTTTTAATTTAATTTTCATTGTGTTTTATATTTAACAAGATAAACTACCTGAAATCAGCCATGCTGTGAAACACTTCTTACCTCCATGATTCTGAAAGAAAACTGAAACTTCAAATGATAAATACAAGTGTCTACAACTTCATCCTAAATACACATTATATTATTACAAACAACACCAAAAAAACCTATCAGGGTTTATTTTAACCAGGTGAAGTGGAAGAGAAAATGAATTCCTGGCCTCTATGAATATTGATCCAAATGCTAAGGCTGTCCTGCCCTCAGAAGGACATATTCTGCCACACATTAATTTAATTAATTAATTAATTAATTAATTAAATTATTATATATTTTGGAGAATGCTGTTTATTATGGCATGGAAAGGTGAATTGCAAAGGAAGAGGATTAGACAACTTAAAATAATTACTTCGAAAGTGACATATAGGGCTGGAGAGATGGCTCAGTGGTTAAGAGCTCTGACTGCTCTTCCAAAGGTCATGAGTTCAAATTCCAGCAACCACATGATGGCTCACAACCATCCATAAGGTGATCTGATGCCCTCTTCTG
This sequence comes from Rhynchomys soricoides, assembly GCA_019843965.1. NCBI lineage: Eukaryota > Metazoa > Chordata > Mammalia > Rodentia > Muridae > Rhynchomys > Rhynchomys soricoides. The sequence continues at coordinate 180,451 of JADRCH010007179.1, forward strand.
GGGTGTCTGAAGACAGCTACAGCAAGGGACAGAGTGATCTGGGCCATAGTGAGCAGGGCCAAAGTGAAAGATCTTGAGAGTTGATACAGTGGTTAAGAACACTGCCTGCTCTTCTGGAGGTCCTGAGTTCAAATCCCAGCAACTGAGTTCAAATCCCAGCAGCTACACAGTGGCTCACAACCATCTGTAATGAAATTGGATGCCCTCATTTGGTGTGTCTGAAAAACAGCTACAGTGTACTTACATATAATAAATAAATCTTAAAAAAAGAAAGTGACATATATAAATAAATCTTAATGCAAAGTATAATATAAAATGTTCAATTGTGTCCTTATCTAGAAAATAAAAGACTCATTGACTAATTAGTGACTATTTTAAGAGCGGGACTCATATGAATACAGGGTGAAAGTTAAAACTCAAGGCAATATTTTTGTCTGTAGTGAATTAAAACATGTTACATCTATTCAAAGTATGCATTTTTACTTGACAAATACATATGTTTAGAACTTTTACAGTAAGCCATAATAATGTTTCTATATATTTGGCTACCTGGAACAAAACATTTTTTTTATATAAGTTGTGATTGTAAATCTATCTGTTGCAGATAGATGGAAATGAGTTTTGTTTTAGTATCTCAAATACCAATTAAGTACTTTTGTTTTAATAACTTGGAATTGTGCAATTAAGTAAATTAGGCAGTTTAAATTTTGACTCCAAGTTCAAGACTACCAAAAATGGCATTTAGCAACAGAAAATCAAAAACAAAATCATGATAATTTTTTGAAAAAAATAAATGGCATTCCTTCCACCTTTAAAATATGAATGGGAAATGAGGGTTGAAGAGATGGTTCAGTGGTTAAGTACACTTTTTCTTGAAGAGGAATTGTTCTTGGTTCCTAGCCTATATATAATGCCTACAACCATCTATAAATCCAGTTCTAGGTGATCCAACACCCTCTTGTGACCTTTGCAGACACTAGGCTTACATGTGGCACACAGTTATATATGCAGACAAAACAATCATACACACAAAATAAAATATTAAATTATTTTATAGAAAATGGGAAATCTGAGAAAATAAGCAAAAAGGTAAATCTTAAAAGTTAGAATTTGTTCCATTTTTAAAATACCATTGTTAAATATGTGTAAATTAGGCTGGAGACTATAACTGAACATCAATGGCAAATATGTGGGGGGTTTATGATTTCAGGAAAGAGGTGTTATGATTTTGTTAGTTGCTTTCCTTTATACACACTTCACTCATTCTCTTGCTATTTAAAATGAGGTAAGAAAGAAATGACTAACACTGTTCAGTGAGCCTTGTCAGTTTGTTTCCATGCTTTATATTTGCTCTACAACTTAATTAGCTGTTGGAGAATGAGAAACTTTACATTGCTGAACTTGTTTGCTAGTTTTCTGGAAAAATAAATGAGGTCTGTTTTATAGTAAACTTATCAGAATTCAATGCAATGTTCAATACAGAATCCATACACGAGAATCACTATGTGATAACAATAAGCTCACTTCTTTTACTATTTTTGTTTATCTTTATTCTTATTATAGTTTTACAGTCTCTGGGGACTTACTATCTTATTACATGTGCTTCCAGATATGCAATGTAGGAATAATAACAGTGTTTGTTCAGTGAGTAATGCGGGGATGAATTAAATTATTATATGTAAATATAGAATGTTCCACATGCTTTTAGTATGGTATGGATAATAACCATTGTTATGGGTGTTCAGGAAATTACATTTTCTGAGTATCAATAAGTTGAATAGGGAAGTCTGAAAAGAATATAAAATCATGCATCACAAAGAGTGATCTGCTCTGTTTTATCCTAAGATTGATCCCAGTAGCTAATTTTGTAGGTTTTTTAAAAATTAAATTTATTGTTTTGGCAATTACATATATGCATATAATTTATTATGGTTACTCTCATCTCAGCCCTTTCTAGTCTCCCTGACATCTGTAAACCTACCACCCCACTTTCTTTACCATGTTCATGTCTTTATTTTGTGACCTTTGGGTTTAACAAGGGATATCTGTGTAAAAATGAGTTTGGAACTATCCAATGGAGGGAGTATGATGGGCTTACCAATGGGTACAGAACTGAAAATAGTGATTCCTTCACTACCATAACACATCAGTAGCCAAAACTTCATCAGGGATTGGTAAGTACCAAGAATATTGGCTCTTCCCCATCTGTGACTGACTGTTGATAGCCAGAATTTTTCAGGCCCTTGCAGGTAACCATACTGTTATCAGCTCGTGAGTGTAATGGTTGTGGCATACAAACAAAATGACACTTTGTAGCTGTGGTTATCTGCCAATCTACCTATCTTCCAGCTCTTAAATTCTTGTGAAATGTTCCCTAAGCTTAGAGCTGATGGCACAAACTCTCTTATTTATGGTTAACCTTTAGCAGCTACTTATTCTCAGAACCATAAACAGCCATGAGTCTATGGGCTGACTAGAGTGTAGTTCATTGCAAAGAGAGGCTTTTCTGAATGAAACTGAAAATAGCATGCCTATGGGTAGGAACATGCAGTTTGATACTGTCAGTTGAGCTAAAGAATAGTAAGATGCTCCATCACAGGGCTTGTGATTTTTCCTTGTAATATGGTTTTGACTTGGCAGGTAAATAGATGGATCTTAAAAAAAAAATCATACTGGACAATCCCAGAAAGACAAATATCACATGTTCTCTTGTTGGAAGCTCCTAGCTCCAAATGTTCAGATGTGAGTACATAGCCTGCACTAACTACAGAAACCAGTAAATGAAAACAGGACCATTGCCAAGATAAGGAATTGGGGAACATAAAGAGGGTAATAGCAGGGATACAAGTGATCTCTCTTTAGAGAGGAATGAGGGAGGTAAATTAAGGAGGAGGGAGAGGTAAAATAACAATAAGGATGTCAGAAAAAGACACAAGGAATTGAATATAATCTCTTTACAAAAATAAACTGTATAATAGAAATAATTCTAAGCATGTATAAATATGTAGTTTGCCCCCCCCAGGATTTGTTTTTATTTTTTCATACTTTATTTACATTTCAAATGTTTCCCCCTTTCCAGATCTCCCCTTTGGAACCTCCCCATTCCCCCTGCCACTATGGGGGTATTCTCCCACCCACCCACCCACTCTCATCTTCCCTCCTTGGCATTCTCCTATACTGGGGCATCTAACACCCTCAGACCCAAGGGCCTCTGCTCCCCCTGATGGCTAACAAGACCTTCCTCTGCCACATATGTGGCCAGCACCATGGGTTCCTCCATGTGCATTCTTTGGTTGGTGATCCAGTCTCCGGGAGTATCGAGGGGTCGGGCCAGTTGCCACTGTTGCTGCCTCCCAGGGGATGCAAACTCCCTCAGCTCCTTAAGTCCTTTCTCCAAGTCCTCCATCTGGGACCTCACACTCAGCCCTATGGTTGCTGTGGAGTGACTCTTGGGTATTTCAAACTTTTAGGCTAATAACCACTTCTCAGTGAGTATATACCATGTTCATTCTTTTGTGACTGTGTTATCTTGCTCAGAATGATATTTTCAAGTTCCATCCATTTGCCTGTGAATTTCATGAAGTCATTGTTTTTAATAGCTGAGTAGTATTCCATTGTGTAAATGTACCACGTTTTCTGTATCCATTCCTCTGTTGAGGGACATCTGGGTTGCTTCCAGCTTCTGACTATTATAAATATGGCTGCTATGAACATAGTGGAACATGTGTCCTTATTACATGGTGGAGCATCTTCTGGGTATATGCCCAGGAGTGGAATAGCTGGGTCCTCAGGTAGTATTATGTTCATTTTTCTGAGGGTCCACCAAACTGATTTCCAGAGTGGTTGTACCAGCTTGCAATCCCACCAGCAATGGAGGAGTGTTCCTCTTTCTCCACATCCTTGCCAGCATCTGCTGTCACCTGAGGTTTTGATCTTAAACATTCTGACTGGTGTGAGGTGGAATCTCAGGGTTGTTTTGATTTGCATTTCCCTGATGACTAAGGATATTGAGCATTTCTTTAGGTGCTTCTCAGCCATTCAAGTTTCCTCAGTTGAGAATTCTCTGTTTAGCTCTCTTCCCCATTTTTTGATAGGGTTATTTGGATCTCTGGAGTCTAACTTCTTGAGCTCTTTGTATATATTGGATATTAGCCCTCTATCGGACGTAGGATTGGTAAAGATCTTTTCCCAATCTGTAGGTTGCCGTTTTGTCCTATTGACAGTGTCTTTTGCCTTACAGACACTTTGTAATTTTATGAGGTCCCATCCATCGATTCTTGATCTTAGAGCATAAGCCATTGGTTTTCTGTTCAAGAACTTTTCCCCTGTGCCCATGTGTTCGAGACTTATGTAGTTTTAATGAACTTTTCTCATCTAGGATGACAGGGTTCCCTCAAATACCCGAAGACTACCTAAAAAAAGCCCCAGTACCAGACATGAGAGGCTCTCTTTTGAGTTGTTGTTCATTGTTATCCACGAGAATCCCAAATCATACAGCCTGTTGCTATTGCCCTTGTGTACTTACTTCAAAAGGTGAAAGGAAAATAAGTCCCTATTACTAAAGACGCCATGCATTTCAGAAACAGATCCTAGAAACTCTTGAGCTGGAACTGACCTGAATGTTTGCTCCCTGAGGACTCGCTTTCATGGTCCCAGAAGACATCACACAAACTTCCAAAGGAGGAAAACAATATAGAGCACTACTTAGTGATGAAAAATATTAATGTTTCAATAACCCTAAGGGTACACCAACAGATCTCTAATTGTACTTAAGACCTGCTTAACAAGAAGGATACTATGACTGCTCCTGGAATCCCAGTGCCTACTCTGTGCCAGTGAGGTGATGGCTATTGAAGGAGAATATACAACCTCTAATTTACTAAACCAACATAATCACTAAGAACAGACAATAAACATTCATCCTTATATTCACAGATAAGTGTAGTCTTCATTCCTCATAAAGGAAACTTCTCTTTGTAAAATACAGAGGCCATTACAGAAAACCAAAACCAATCAAGATGCAGAGTTATGGAGCACAGTCCCAATGGACTACAAAACAGCCCCATACCTAAGGCTCAGGGAACATTGTGGAGGAGGGGGTGTAATGATTGTAAGTGCCAGAGAATAACGGGGGTTTTGCTATGAGATTTTGTCTCCTAGTAAAATCAGAAGGTATACACGTAATGTCTTACCAACATGGCCACCCAAGTCTCAGTTAAACAAAGATGACACCAACAATCATGCCAATCTAGATGGTGAAAAGCCCACAAAGACTCAACCCAACCCAAATAAATATGGTAACTGAGGAAAGCATGAAGCAGGAGAGGTTGTCTTCCCCAGTGAAGGGAATACCTACTGGTTGTCTAGTGACAAATGGTCACCCTTGAAAACACATAAAATAAAATTATATGAACTGACCAGGTAATAGTTAGGAATATATATGCGTATACAAATACATGTATGCATCTAATAACAGTTAAAAAGTAATCTATGAAGGAGAGCATGCAGGGGTATATGGGATGGGTACAAGGGAGGAAAGATAAGATAAAAATATAATTACAAACTCTAAAATAAAAATGTAAAATTAATTCAAAACTAAAAATTAATTTTTCATGGCTTCCTAAATTTTAAGATGCATAAGTGTGCACATGTGTGTTTGTGTACAGGGAATATTCCAAACTATCATATACAGACATTACTTGATCACTGTACACATTTGAAAATGATAGAGAAGCACACAGTTTAAAAAATAGATAAGCTAAAAGTTGCAGAATTTAAGGTAATTCATGGTAATTCACACATAAACATCTCACTTTACCCTCACAGCAAATCTTTTTATGATATCCTGCTATCACTTGAATTTTGTAGATTAAAAATTATACTTAGAGAACTTAAAATAGTGGATTTGAGGTCAGTCATTAAAGTGTCTACTCTTGAAAAAGCTAGGGTTTCAAATTAGGCTAATTTGTTTTCAGACTCCCAGTTCTTGAAAATCTGAGTACACATTGATTATAGAAACTTGATGGAGAATGATAATCTGTATCTGACTCAGCAAGCACAACTTTCAGATAAATTAAGTTGAGAAAGTTATTTGGTAAAATTTTCTATTTTAACTGTGAACTATGTGGTTGTAATGGATGACACAGATTTTAATATTTTCATTTGAGATTAAAGTATTTTTAAATTTAACAAATGAATCAAAACAAACTTTAGCAACTTTCTCCCCCCTTCTCCTCCTCTTCTTCCTCCTTTTTGTTTAATAAACCACTCAACCTGCTTAGTACTGTACATATATGCATGGGTATGTGGCTATACATTGGAGCATGTGTATACCAGGAACCACACCCTTGAAGAAAAATGACTTTCCCTTTCCCAATAGACTTCAAATGTTATTCATTCTTTTAAGGGATCTATTTGAATGTGTTTTGCATCAGGCATGTGCCATAGACATTTTATAGATAACTGCACAGATATTTTTGCTTTAATAAGTTGGTAACCCCATCATTACCTCCAACACTCTAACACATTGATTTACTATTTATTTCACCAGGAACACAATTCTGGTGTACCATCACTATTTTTGTAAGTTTGTAAGCAGATCCCATAAATTCATATTAAATCTAACAGTAATAATAGTAGCAGATAGTTGGTAAATTTCTATTTACTCTATTAATATCTCTGTATGTTGTGAAAATGTGAAGACTTGATTTTTCAAAATAGCTGTGTGCCACAAAGAAGAGTAGTCAGAAAAAAGGTTTATTTTTGAAGTTCAGTGCTATGAATTTTTCCTATTGGCTTTTCCTATAAGCAATGTGAATCAATTTTCTAAGTTTTAACAACAGACCAGCTGATTGCAGTTTAATGCATTCTATTCCTGAAATCCTCTTAAGTACCTGTTTACTAAATTTGTCAGTATGATGACAAGGTAGTATTAATGTGCATTGAAAGAGCCTTAAAGCTTAAAACTATTCAGTAGTTGGTCACATTATAGTCTCCCTTCTGAAAAACCTTGGAAAACATTAATAAAAATGCTTCCTTTTCCTTTTCCTACAGTGTTCCCCTAAAATGGCTCATACTTTCTATGATCATCCACAGACTATACATTCTTATTTAGGTTATTGCTGGATTATATTAAAACTTTCATTTCATATTTATAAAGAATTAAAAACTTAGGAACAGAAAGTACCATTTTTCCCCCAAGGGATATGAATTTTACAGTGACTATAAACTAGGATAACACCAGAGATTTATGGATTAAGTAAACCATATCTATAGCCTTGTTCAGTTTGAAAGTCAAATTGTCCAAGAATAAGAGTTACAGCTCATTCTACTGAGCAACACAAATAAACCCACACACAAATATAATACTTATCTTCCAAGAATATATATCCATTTAATAATTGAAGAACTCTAGCATCTACTCTGTGTCATGTATTGGTCTTGTAAAACAGATGCTGATACTATTTCACCAACATTCCTTTGGCATGTGACATTTCTGTATTACAAAGCTTCCAGTTGCCAGTAACAGCGAGAGGTTTCTCCCTGGCTATTGGATGCTACTCTGCCTGCATATAGGCTATAATATACGTTCCAAATGTGTTGATGCCAACTCCCAAGCTACCCTATAAGGAACATTTAGCATGACTGCCAGGAACTGGTAGATAAATATTCCATGTACCTTACGTTCTGGCATAGAAAGGATCTGAGGCATTGTATACAAAAGACCCCGAATTTTACAACCAGGCAAAACTGCATTTATTGACTTTAGTAACTAAGTTTAGAATTACCTGATTTTATGTACTTTTAATTCTTCATCTATGTCTCACTTTTATATTTTGCTAGTAGTTGTTGTCTTTGCTTACCACCCAAATGAACTACTTTCACACACACATCCTTATCTGGGTCATCTCAAACTGAGATATAATCTAAATCCAATTAAGGCAAATTATCCCATTAAGTGATATGGAAACAACAGCCAAAGATTAGGAGAAAAAGAAAAATTCTGAAACAGAAGAATAATAAAGTTTTACCTGAAGTTTAAATAACTTAAATCCTGTGTGTAATTCCCTGACTTTGCATTTGATATTTCTTATGAGTTGTTATAAAAGCATATGGCACCTATAAATCCTGTGTTCTCAGGTCTCCTTTCAAGTGAGATGTTACTGAAATGAGTAGTTGGGTGACACAATCATTTGCCATCCCTTTGTATTTTCCATAGCATTCCTATTAATGCAGTAGACCTCCCTGGACTTTCCCCTGGCAATGATGGATCAGGATAGGCATTCCACTAGAGAAACAGACTCAGTAGGAATTGGCTTACATTCTGGGGGCGAGCAAGGCAGTTTCAAAACCAGTGCAGTAAGCTGTCTGGAAGACTGGAAGTCTGGCACTAGCCGAACCCTTGGACTATAGTTGGAACTTCTTTTTACCTATAAAACCTTTGGTTCAAGACTTAAAACATTTCAACTGATAAAGTGAAACCCCTGAAGATTATTGAGACTAATTTCCTTTATAAAAGTCTATGTGATGTTAGATGTCAGCTATATCTATGACATACTTTCACATCATCACACTAGGTTTGTATTTGAATGATATCTGGAACCTATCCAACATGGCTAATGAAAGTAACCATCAAAGTAGAGGTTCTAAAAGCAATTATTCTGTTCACTGTAGAGTCCTCCAGTGACTCTTTTCTCTAAGACTTTCTACCATAGCTAGGCTTTAGCTTGCTCAGAGCTACAGTAACATCTTGCTGTTTCCCATCCATCCTTCTGCTCCCCTTCTCCTTATTTTTTCTAATAAATATCCTATAATTACATATTATAATGCTCTTACAAGATATAAATTCGATCCTTTTTTCCTACCAAAATGGGTAAGGAAATAGGATAAGTAAGCTTTGGAGACTGAATAATACATCACCCAACTAGTATAGACACAATGCCTAATGCTTTATGAGGCATATTTAGTCCTTGGGAAAGAGTATCAGGCCAATTCTTAAAATGTTATCCTGTGGTGAGGTGAAAGAATGCCCCAGTGAGAGGCAGCAACCTTGCTGAAACAATCATTGGAGCATTCACAAAGGGTGAGAGGAAACACACTTGTGAAGAAAGTAGAGTTAGCTATTTCTCTCTGAGTTACATTGACAAGTAACTTTGCAAAATAAGAAATTTAGTATGAGAACTGGTGAGACTGTTAGCTTATGGAAATTTCCTGTCTACCTGCCTAAGTCTCTGAGAAATTCATGTTCACCAGAGGCTCAGAAGAAATGGTGTTTTAGGCACACCTCCAGCTACCATAGTATGCATTGTTCCAACACAGATCATCTAAACAGATGTTTTTGGAGTAACTAGTTATTCCGTTATTCTCATGGCTTTTCTTCTGAATGAAAAAATCCAAATTGTTTTTATATGTGTGAATGTCAAAATAATCTACCATAGTTTTTATAATGTTCATCATATAAAACAATACACAAATAGACCCCAAGTACTGTCACTACTAGTATGAAAACAATAGCATAGTTTGATACATTATTGTAGTAATAACAACCTGGCAAGTGCTCTATATATCTTCTTTTGAGTTTTAAAATTCTGAAATCAGTATGTTTGTGAATCAGTTTGATTTGAATACCACGGCTACTTACTGTTGGGAGAAGAATTTAGTTTTATTGAGTCTTCATTATTTTTATACCATACTAAGTGGGACTTTCTAATTCATTCATTTTAAAGTATCAGATAATAATGTAGGACATTTCTAATGATGAAATTAACAAATTATTCTGAAAGTAATTTTTTATATTTCTGTTAAAAATATTATCTAAAGACATTGTGTAAATTTCCCTCATTCATTGATAATATTTATCATAATTTAAAACTATCAATAAATTTAGAATCAGTAATTTAAAACTAATCAGAGCCTAACAGAGATATCAAAACCTTAGTTTAAACAGTTTGCCTATATTTTTATAAACTATAATTATTAATACATAGTATTGTAATCCCTATTCAAATCTAAAGATAATTTCTTACACTCATAAATACATTGCCTAAGAAATATTACTAGACATTTATTGTACAATTAACTTGTTTTAGACATATGCAAGTAAAACACTAAAATAAGGTTAGCATTTTAATCCACTATCTATTCATCTTATTGGCAATTATGTTTAAATATTACCCCTATTATGATATTTTCCATGGAGAAAACTAAAATTCATTCATCAATTGTACTTTAAGAAAATCTTTAAGAAAATGCCTCACTGAGCAAGTAGAGTACCTATGCAAATGATTTGTTAAAGCTCATTATAGTTAAAGGTGTTTTTTTTTTTCAATGTTTGATACTGTGGTTTTATATTCACTAGACCAAAGTTGGTACATTAAAATACTTAGCTTTGGGGAAGAGACTTTTAAAAGATGCTTAGCATTGGATTTGCAATAAATTACTCATGTATTATATTTTTATAGAGGAGTGACATAATTGGGGGAATAGATTATGACTATAATAAAATCAGATGGCCTAGTTAGCTATGCTTATAAGGTCAATGACAGCCTCATACAGAGAAATTATATATATATAACTATGGCTGAAATTTTTTGAGTAGTACTTTAAAGCTCAAAGTAATTTAATCAGGTTTTATGGTGAGACTCTAGATTTAACTCCCTAGACATTTTCATTGTTATAAAAATAAACACTATTTAGGTAACCAAAGCAAGGACATTCCTTAGAACTGTGTTGGTTCACTGCTGTATCTGATAGCCACATTGTCTACTCAAGTTTAAATTATTTAAATCTAATTTAAAAATCAGTCATTCAGCTGCAATGGTCACATTTCAATTTTTATTATTTCTTGATTGTGGCTAACATACTAGAATGTTATTAGAATGTGTACACCATTTATACCACAACAGAAATTTCTGTTGCATGGCACTTCTCTATAAATTATCTGGCTAAACATTTGGACCTCAGTTAAAATTCAAATTTTATGATAAATTCATGCATTATGTTTACTGTACACATGCACTGATTTTATTTTTGTGAATATTATGATAGTACTTGTTGCTTAGAGATGAGGAAACAAAGGGTACAGATGATGCAGAAGTAAATGATTAGATGACTCCTACTTTTTTTTTTCTTTACTATAACTTTCCTGAAAGTGAGATATACTCTAGGAAAATCTTCACGCAGTAAGAACAGAAAACATAAATGCTTTAGAGAGTATATTTTGAAAGTGCTTTGTCTCTTAAAATTAGAGCAATACTATAGTTTCTTGGCAGAATCACATAGGGAATGTAATTTCAAATAATCTGTAACAGAGTGGCCCTATGCAGACTTTGATGTGTTTCCTTTTTATTTATCACATTTAAGGAATCCTGTTACTTGGTCTCAAAGTAGAAAATAAAGCATTTAGATATTATATTTTTAAAAATACATGTTACATGGGGCTGTAGATATGTGTTAGGGGTCATAGGTTCACTTGCTGCTCTTGTAGTAACTGGGTTCCATTCTTAGCACCCACATGGTGGTCCATAAACATTTGTAACTCTAGTTATTCTGGAGGGTGAATATTCTACCTTCTGACTTCTGTAGTTACTAGGTATGCTTGTAATACAGTTGTAAACATTCAGGCAAACACTCATATATTAAATGAAAATAAAATCTTTAAAAGTTTGACACATATACATACACATATATGACTATATACATATATATGAAATATATACATGTATGAAATAAAAATAAATCTTAAGAAAATTTAACATATACATACTACATACACACACACACACACACACACACACACACATATACTATATATGTACTGAGAGAGAGGAGAAAGATACATACACACACACACCATGAGGAAAACTACAAGTTTAAATGAAATCAGAAAAGACAAATAAATGTGGTCTCTTATAGGAAGATTAAGTATTATCAAGAAGTTAGATCTTTCCAACTTGATCTGTATACTCAATGTATTAACTTTTCTTATTGCTGTCACAAATGGCTGATATAAGCAACTTAAATAAGGAAAGTTTTATTAGACTCATGGTTTGATAGAATATAGTCAACCATGGTAGGAAAATTATGGTGGCAGGAATAGGAAGTAGCAGGTTATGTTGCATATGTAGTCAGGAAGCACAAAGGGATGATTGCTGGTTATCATGCTTTCTCCTTTTATACTTTTTATTTCATCTGAGACCCCAAGCCATGGTATGATGCCACCCATATTCAGATTAGTTTTTCCCTCACATAAACATTCCTGGAAACAAATATAGATACATCAGAATTGTATATTAGATGATTCTAAATCCAGCCAAGTTGACAATGAAGATAACCATCACAAACTTATCCTTTGTCAACTTGACACCTCAATCTACAATATTTCTCATTGTTCCCCCAAAGGCTCTTACCTATCTTATAATGAAAAATACATTTAGCTCATCTCAGATTCCTTCTTAAAATTTATTTTTATTAGTTATTTTATTTATTTATATTCCAAATGGTATCACCCTTCCCAGTTTCCCCTCTGCACACACCCTATCCCTTCCCTCTGCCTCTATGAGGATGCTCCCCCCCACACCCACTCTTGCCTCACTACCCTAGCATCCCCCTACACTGGGGCAACAAGGCTCCACAGTACCAATGGTCCCCCTTCCGTTAATGCCATATAAGGCCATCCTCTGCTACATATGCAGCTGGAACCATGGGTCCCTCCATGTGTACTCCTTGGTTGGTGGTTTAGTCCCTGGGAGCTCTGGGAGGGTCTGGCTGGTTGATATTGTTGTTATTCCTATGGGATTGCAAACCCCTTCAGCTCCTTCAGTCCCTCCCCTAACTCCTCTATTGGGGACCCCATGCTGAGTCTAATGTTTGGCTGTGAGCATCCCCCTCTGTATTTGTCAGGCTCTGGCAGAGTCTCTCAGGGGATAGCTATATCCTCATCTGAGATTCTTAACAACTCTTATGCTATTCAAAAGCCTCAAATGCTCTTCTAGTACTTAAGATGATATTCATTTAATGGTGAAATATCAAATACTATTTATTTCCTTCTTTTCTTCTTTTCTTATTTGGTCCATTTAGACAAATTTTGTCAATCTCCTTTTTATGTTCAGAGTACCAAATTTTGTGACATTGATTCTTTATACTGACATTTTAAATTTATTGTCTTTGAATTTTAAATCCAAAATAAATTATTTTCTGGCTATAACGAAAAATAAAAGTTTCATACTTTAAAAATGCTATGTCACAGATTAAACATTCCCATTCTGAAGAGTAGAAATAGTGGCAAAATTAGAAAAGATCAGTATGAACAAGATCTAGACCCACCAGGGCAAAGATGATATCATATAGTTTCATGCCTGGCATCTGGGGCTGTTGAGGATATCGTCTGTCTTAAAACAGAATTGGGAAGTATTGCCCCTCTAGTTATGGCACTTGCAGAACATAGAACCTTTTACTAGGGCTGGCTCCCCTCCATACCTTAAGCATTACTCCCTATATTCCTGGCTTCTCCAAATGTTCATCACAACTTATATTACATCTTAATAGTTTCACACAGTATCCTCTGAGCACCTTTCCTTTCACACGCTGTATTATCTGGTCACATTTCCTTAAAGACCCCATAATTCTTGAAATTTTATGCCTGCAAAATCATCATCACATGGACAATGCTAACCAGGTTCTGATGCTAGCTTCAGATTTATCTGATCCTCCTTGTTCTGTACTTGTACATCTTCAATATTTCCTACTTTGAAGTTTTATTACAAACTAAAAACAAAAGAAAACAAAACAGTAAGCAATATCTGTACCATAGCCTATTTGTTACTTCTGCCAAACAATTTAGTACATTCCTTTTTAATTCAGCCTCACTAAAATTTTAACAATATAGGCCAGATTCTTTTTCATAGGGTAAATTTAATATCCTCTTAGAGCAGTTCCCCATAGAATACTGGTCTCCCCTGTAAAACCTCATGATCTAGGACTCCACAGGCTACATTTTTCTTTATTCTGATCTTCTAATCTCCCACTACAGTAATCTATTCATCTCTTTTTACTGCATTCTAGAGCTTCCATATCTCATAGCTTCAAATTATTCTAAGTTACTCCTATAATGTAGTTCTGAAGGCCTTGAAACACCTAGTCAGGTTTCTCACATAAGTGACTCCGCTCTTCCATACCAAGTTTATTTTCCTTACTGCTGGTACAAAATATCCAAGGAGGGAAAAAACAGGAGTGTAAAGAAAGAATGGTTTATTTTGGCTCAGTCTGAGGGTATATGCTACCATGGCATTAAAGGCATTTTAGTGAGAATAGTCCTACTGTAATAACAAGAGCATCACACAGCTTGTCATATTGCATCCATAACCAAGAAGCAGAGGGAGATCAATGTTGATGCTTAGGTGGCTTCTTTTTTGCCCTTTTTGCTTATTTTGGGACCTTTGTCTATTGAGCTAATGCCACGTACATTCAGGGTGGCTTTTCTCTCCTCATTCAATCTTCCTTGGACCAATCACTGCAGACAAGCATGTTGGATTGTTTCCTGGTGAGCCCGTATCCAGTTAGATTGACAATTAAGATTAACCATCACATAGGTTTTTTCTTTAATAGTGAGTATTTTGGGGATTGTACTAACTTGAATTATGTCTGTGATAAATAGAAACTAGCAATATAGTGATAGGTAGGATATATATAGAGGCTTTGCATAAAAATGACGAAAATATAGACACATTAGTGGAATAAGTTCTATTCTACATCATGTTAGGATGGAAAATTAAAATAATTTATTGCATATTTTATGAAAACTAGAGAACATCTCAAATTTCATAAAAACAAATAAATGCTAAATACAAGAGGAGAATATAAACATATAACAGATTATCATTTTATACCTGTCATTTATAACATATTTTCCTTCCCTAAATTACTTTTTGTCACAGTACTTTTATCACAGCAACAAATGAAGCTTATAGAGAATCCAAACTGAAAAGGCTACATATAATATGATTCCCACCATCAATATTGAAGAAAAGATAAAAATACAAAGGCAATTAAAAGATTAACAGTTATCAGACATTGAGATCAGTATGGATGGACAGCAGAAAACAAACTTTTCAGGGAAGAGAAAATATTCTCTATGATATTTAATAATAGATACATGTTATTATAGTTTTTCTGATCCATAAAATATATAACACCAATAGTGAACCCTAATATTAACAGTTAATTGTGTGTGATTACATTGTATCATCACTGTTTAGAAAATTGTATTCTCTTGGCAGATTTTTTTAGGAATTAATGCATCTTTATTTTAAATAATGGACTTTACCAATGCCAGGTACATAGCCATCTCTTACACCCATCCCAAAAGTCCGGTTTCACTGTACATTTTCTAGAACTCCAAGGAATTATCTTTATCTGAGCTTTCACAACCATTTATTGTACTCTTTGGTTGTTCCTATAAAATACACCGTGCTACCCAAATACCCTTCGATGTGTAAACATCCATGGGAGTGTGGCAGACTTTCTGGGAGCTACATCCAGAGAAACAGTTCCTCTTTCAGCATCTTATACCTCCATGGCTTGGGCTGGAACTCTCTGCGAACTTCTCTCTCTATTCTGGCATTTGGTCTGGTTTGGGCTTGCACAGACTTGTGGATACTTGGTAGATGTTAATAAAGGGGAAGGCAATGAATGCATGGTGACAGTATATATGGAAACTCTTTAGATTCCCCTCCTTATTTCCCTGTTAACTTAAAAATACTGTTAAAAAGTGTACCTGTTGAGTCAGGGAGATGGTTCAGAGACTTAAGTCACATGCTGAGAAGCCTGACAGGCTCAGATATTTAAGTCACTTGCTGAGAAGCCTGACAACCTATGTTCTGTCCAAAAAACCCATATGGTAAATGAAGAAAACTGACTCCCATAAGTTGTTATCCTCTACACTCCATGTATGCAAACACATAATAAATAACTAAATGTTTAAAAGAAAGCCCTGTCGCTAATATCTAAAATTTACAAAGAATTCACAAAGTTAGACATCAGTAACCCAAATAACCCAATTTAAACATGGAGTACAGAACTAAACAGACAATTCTCAATGGAGGAATCTTGAATGGCCAAGAAGCACTTAAACGAATTCATGAAATTCATAGGCAAATGGATGCAGGTCATGAAACTAAGAAAAGGACTGTTATAACAATGTTTTAAGGTATAAGCAGATTAAAAGAATAAATAGCCATGAAAGTGGAAAGGAGACGACTAGGGATGGAAGTAGGGAAGAATGTGGGGGTGGGAAAGAGGAGATAGAGATTAGAATCAAGAAAAAATGTATGAAATGCTAGAGTAAAATCTATTATTTAATAAGCTAATAAAATGAGAGAGTTGTGAATAATCATACAAATTATAAATATAAATTGAATATGAAGAACTTTTAAGAAGTTATTGACATATTACATGTAATCACAAAGATAATATATTAACACATACAGATATCTGTATGTATTAGAGATATATATTATAATAAATATTAGTAAGTAAATGATCTAGGAGTTGTTTTAAGAGATACAATATAAACTAATAAACAAAAAGTTAGAGCAAACAAAGCAGTGAATAAAAAAATTGGTCTGACATTCACAGATGTTGGAGTTGGTTGATATATGATGATCCTTCTATTACTTTTTTGCTAGAGCATATATGAACATTTCAGTGATAAAACATTTTGTCTTTCATGGAAAGTATCAGTAATATAGCTCAAAACACATGTGGTAACAGTTCTGCCAGGTGCTAAAGGACTAAGGAGAAAAGAAATGATAGGGATTTTCACTCAGAAAGACAAGTGGAAATGAGCAACAGCTATGAGTAGGTTATCAAGTGCAGAATCTTGGAGTTTTAATTGTCAGCAAAGTCACCAATATACATCAAATTTACTCTTATTAAGTACTGCAGAGCTGTCTGCTCCATGTTCTTTTTAATGCTTCATGTTTGAGAAGCAGCTTATATATTCTGCAGCGCCCATTTTCTAGGAGGTTTTGTCTATTTTTGTTCCTTTCATAAACAGTGACTTAGAGACCAAGACGCAAACATTTTTTTCTCAATTTCAGATAACATACTAGAATCCCATAAAAGAAGAAACTAAGAAGAAACCTTTTTACAAAAATAAAAAGCCGTGGGTCAAAAGCAAATATTCAACAAATATTTGTTGCATGGATTATTTAACAGAAAAACCAAAAGGAAGGATTAAAAAAATTATCCTGTAATTCTTTTTGTTAACAAATGGTAATGAACATGGATGGAACTTTACAACAGTCAGTTCTGTTCTTTAGAGATAAATTTCACTTAAAAATCATCAATTCAAAATTGTACTGATTTTCTCCAAAAATGAACTCAATAACACCTTCCCAGGTACTGGATTTTCAAATTCCAAAGAAACTTGTCATGTTTCTTCTATCAAAAATTTTATGAAATATGTTTCCAAATACTCCATTTTCTTAGAGTTCTACTGTTCAAGTGCTAAAAGTTACCTGCCATGTAGATTTACACTGGTCTATGTATCTGGAAATTTCATTGCCATATTTACCTTCTTTTAGTAATAATCATTCCAAATTTTATACTTTTTTTCTATTTTCTTTAAATGACACAGAAGTATAAATGGTAAGTAGAGGCTTAGGGTTAACCAAGTATATACTCCTTTCTGTTGACTGTCAATAGTAATTACCCCTGTAGTCTTCGAAATTAAGATTAAAGATGGCTGACCTTCCTTACAACCCTAGGTCCTGGATGCCTTCATTGGAACTGTGCTCATTCATTTTCCTGAATACTTTCTGTGCAAAAGAACAAAATAGTTCTTTTTGAGCCATCAAGTTTGAGGAAGACTTTTGCAATGGTTTAATGTGGACCTTTAACAATACATAGAAAAAATACATTTCAGTAAAACAATGCTGTGTCAAAGCTCTATCCATTTTTTTTTTCAGACAACCAAGATTTGGAAGAAACTTAAATTTTGAACATTACTGATGTTAGGGAAGATTTATTTACCCATTTTTGTTTAATATAGTCTCCTACTAAAACCTCAGTTCTACTTTTATGAATTTAAACAAAGATAAAAGTTTATACTTCTGTTATCATAGGTGTCATAAATTAAACACATCCAAAATTAACTTTCAAGTTATATATTTTTATCCACAGTCCAAAGCCCTAAACTTTGCTGTTATGGCCTCATTCTAGTTTAAACTCAGGATTTTGCTACTATAAAGGAAAGGTTAACACTAAAGTTCTATGGCCCTAAGCAATCACACCTAGACTGGGCACCACAGTATAACTGGCCTTCGATGCTTGGGCATGGGCGAGCCAGCCAAGGATGGGAGAGCTTGTCTTGCCTCTTGCCTGGGCACAGCTGAAGAGCTGGCCATGGTGGAGGAATGCTGGGGTTGTGTGACCAAATCAGCTTCCCCCCAGTCCCAAATCCAGGGTTCTGAGTGGCCCAACCCAATATCCACCCAATCAATGAGCTGCTGGAACACAGTGAGTAAAGGGGCTTGTCCTGCCAATTAAAAGCTACAGGGCCTCCACAGTATAGGGCAGCAACAGAATATACAAGCAGAGTTCCCATGAAGATCCAGTATTGATACTGTAGCAGAAGCCAGAGGTCTGAAATCAGACCTATGGCTCATTGTGATGAAAAGTTGCAAGTGTAGCTGTTTGGGCAAAAGGGTATATATACTATGTTATTGAATCTTCCAGGGTGAATTTTTTTTTTTTTTTAATTCTTTTTCTTTGTGAGGTTGAGGAGATTGCAAGGGCAGAGAATGTATATGAAGGGACTGGAAAAGGAATAGGATTGAGATGTATGATGTGAAATTTACAAAGAACCAATAAAATATTTATTTTTTATGTTATTTTTGGATATTTATATACATTTCAAATGTTTCCCCTTTGGAAACCGCGTATTCCATTCCCCCTCCCCCTGCCTCTATGAGGGTGCTCCCCCACCCACCCACCCACTGCTGTCTTCCCTCCTTGGCATTCTCCTATTCTGGGGCATCTAACACCCTCAGGCCCAAGGGCCTCTCCTCCCCCAACCCCCAGATGGTTAACAAGACCCTCCTCTGCTGCATATGTGGCCAGCACCATTCTTTGGTTGGTGATCCAGTCTCTGGGAGTATCGGGAGGTCAGGCCAGTGGACACTATTGTTCCCTCCAGGGGCTGCAAACTCCCTCAGCTCCTTCAGTCCCTTCTCCAACTCCTCCATTTGGGACCTCCCACTCAGCCCTATGGTTGGCTAGGAGCATCTGCCTCTGTATTTGTCAGGCTCTGCTTGAGCCTCTCTGGAGACAGCTTATCATGCTTCCATCAGCAAGCACTTCCCAGCATCCACAAGAACTTTCGGGTTTGGTGGCTGTTTATGGGATGTACCCCCAGGTGGGGCAGTCTCTGGGATGGCCTTTCCTTCAGTCTCTGCTCCACACTTTGTCTCAATACTTCCTCCTGTGAGTATTTTGTTCACCTTTCTAAGAAACACTGAAGCACCCACATTTTGGTCTTCCTTCTTCTTAGGCTTCACATAGTCTGTGGATTGAATCTTGGATATTCTGAACTTTTGGGTTAATATCCACTTATCAGTGAGTACATACCCTGTTTGTTTTTTGTGACTGAGTTACCTCACTCAGGATGATATTTTCAAGATCCATCCATTTGCCTAAGAATGTCATGAAGTCATTGTTTTTAATAGCTGAGTAGTATTCCATTGTGTAAATGTACCACATTTTCTGTATCCATTCCTCTGTGGAGGGACATCTGGGTTGTTTCCAGCTTCTGGCTATTATAAACAAGGCTACTATGAACATAGTGGAGCATGTGTCCTTATTATATGTTGGAGCATCTTCTGGGTATATGCTCGAAGAGAGACAGACAGATTGACAGACAGACTGACAGATGGTACTGCATAGGCAGAATGATCAATGTGACAGGGAAGATACTAAGTACCCCAAAGCTCACTGCAATAGCAGCAGGAAATGATAATGGAACTATTACAGAAGCCTATGGCTTCATGTTAGATCTGAAATAGCCCATTAGGACTATCCACTGCAGGGTTAGTTCTTAGCCCATGATGCTATTGGGAGATGGCAGATACATTAGAAGGGGAACCTTGTAGGAGGAAGTTTGTGTTGATATTTTAGCCTCTTCCTGTTTTTGTCTGCTACTTGGTCACATGAGGTGAAGAGGTCTCTGGCCCATGATCCCACCATGAAACACCATGTACCCAATAGGCCTACTGCAACATGCCAAAAATCGAAGCCTCTAAAACTGCATCAAAATAAACCTTCCTTTCCTTGTATTGACTATCTCATGTGTTCTGTTACAATTACACAAAGCTGATTAAAACATCCACTAATATTATAGTTTTATGCAGTATAATTAATACTGTGTTATTTACATGTGTTTGCATTTCTCTCAACTGCAAATAGCACATGTATAATCTGTGATTGTCTGTTTAAATCTTGAATAAAGTTTAGCTTCCACACAGGTTCAGATCCAGGGTTCTAACTTGGTTAACTCCAACATTCACCATGCATATATACATGTAATACATACACACACACACACACACACACACACACACATACACACACAAACACACCAGAGCTCTAGCAGTTTGTGTAAGACTCTACCAATATAGTTCACATACTTTTAATTATGCATTGAATTGATTCAATGTTCTAGTATCAAGTTTCTTTTTTTGGAATGGGGAGATGCTTTGGCATGAGTTACACACTGTATCCCAGGACTGGCCTCATATTCGCAGTGATCCTCCTGCCTCAGCTTCATGAATGCTAAGACTACAGCTATGAGACACCTTGCCTGACAAGTCACTTGTTTAGAGTCAATCAAAGGTTTCAACTTGCTTTCTAAAATACACCACTTGATTTCCCCACCACTCTCAAAAGGATACTAGAAATATATGGGATTAATTGTTTTGCTACAAAATTCTGATTTACCAAATTCCCGGGAGGTCAGTAAAACAAAGCCTACTAAGATAAATACTTAATTGTTGTAAGAAGAGAGTCAGGCTTATGAGGAAGAGAAACATGCTGCAGCTAATTCAAAGTTTGATTGGACCTGCAGGATCTGGTTCCAAGACAGCTCACTCACACAACTAGCAAGCTGCTATTAATATTATCTTATGCCTTCCTGCATGGGCTATCCTCTAGGACTTGATCACTATACTATTGAAATGCTATCTGACTTCTCTCAGAGCAAATATAATAACTAATTTTAGGTGCCAATTTGACAGGGATACAGGTTACTAAGATAGAGTCAAATATTATTGTTTGGGTTTAAATGAAAAGTTTTACAATAATCCTAACATTGATATACTGGTTAAAGCATATTGTTCACCATATTATTGCTGGGCCTTATTCAATCAATTTATGGCCCTCATAGATTGAAAATTTATACCTTTCATCTAAAGGAAAGAAAATGTGTCTTGTCCCAGGGCTGCTTAGTAAGATGAAGGATATACTGGCTGGTTTTGTGTGTCAACTTGACACAAGCTGGAGTTATCATAGAGAAAGGAGTTTCAGTTGAGAAAATGCCTCCCTGAGATCCATCTGTAAGGCATTTTCTCAATTAGTGATCAAGGGAGGAGGGTCTCTTGTGGGTGGTACCATCTGTGGGCTGGTAGTCTTGGGTTCTATAAAAAAGCCAGCTGAGCAATCCAGGAGAAGGAAGCAAGCTACTAAGCAGCATCCCTCCATGGCCTCTGCATCAGCTCCTGCTTCCTGACCTGCTTGAGTTCCAGTCCTGACTTCCTTTAGTGATGAACAGCAGCGTGGAAGTGTAAGCTCAATAAACCCTTTCCTCCCCAACTTGTTTCTTGGTCATGATGTTTGTGCAGGAATAGAAACCCTGACTAAGACAAGGGAATTTTAAATTGGCTCATTCTGGATCTTGATTCTGGGAAAATGCAGACAGGAAACACAGTACTAGCTCTTCAGATTCTGAGGCCTTCCAACCCAAACTGGAGCTTGCTGACACAAGATTTTGAGACTTGGAAGCTTCTATAACTGCATAAGCCAGTATATATATATTGAATATGTAGCTTACTAAACTTACGTAATAAACCAAGATGTTTATTCTTAAGGAGATGATTTTGTAACTTATCAGTTGATTATAGGAAGTAGAAAACTAAAGAACCATGCACTATTCTTTATTAGCATAGAGGTGATATTCTGAATCTATTACTATAAATATTGAAGAAGGCTGTGTAAGTGCTAGAATGAAGAAGCAGAATTGATAAAGTTGTGAAACATTGATTGCTAAAAGAGGAGGTTCTTGAAAATAGCAAATAAGTCTTCTTCCAAAATATTCAGAAAATATTATGGAAAAATAAGACTATATTTTGAAATATATTACACTTATTTTTATCTGAAGGTATACCACACATCTTGCCAGAAGAATATGTGTTAAACATATTTCTGAGTATTCTCAAGTTTGAGTACCTATACTGCCTATGAATGGCTTTATCCATCAATTATTATGCTCCATTAAATACACCTTTTTAAAAAATCTGCCTCTCAAACAAGATCTCAATATAAGGGTAGAAATATATCCCTATTATGTCTAGATCTTAATGTCTAGCTACAACTCTGTGCACTCAACAAGCAATAGTTGAATTATTAGAATGTATGTTAATGCCCTT
This sequence comes from Rhynchomys soricoides, assembly GCA_019843965.1. NCBI lineage: Eukaryota > Metazoa > Chordata > Mammalia > Rodentia > Muridae > Rhynchomys > Rhynchomys soricoides. Next base: position 203,145 of record JADRCH010007179.1, read on the forward strand.
ATTGCCAAAGATACCCTTGTTGATAAACTTGATTTGTTGCTCATGATGTGCTCTTGCTGGAATAGTAATTACTCTTAAGACATATACCCTTTAAATGTAGAGAAAGTCAAATAGGTCAGTAAATGCACCAATATATGGCAGCAAAATAGCAAAATGACTATGATATGGCAGCACAAGTAAGTTTATTTAATATGGTGGACAGAGATTAAGGCAGAAAAGATGCTTGGTGGTAAAATAGAGTAGAAAATAACAGAATTATTAGTTTAGGATGCTAATTTATTGAAAATCACACTTTAACATTGTTGGCAAACAGGAAAGTTATAGGACAGTGTACCTGAAGTCAGTTACCTGTACATGAGCAAAACAATTATACAGTTTTCTATATAACTGTGTTTTTAATTTATTGATAACATATTGATATACAAAGAATTTCACTTTCATTGGTACCTCAGTTCTTTCTACTATCCTAGAAACATAGTTTTAATAAATAAAGTTGTATTTGATCAGTTGTTAAAGGGATTTTTCACTTTTATCTGCCTGAATATCTTTGGAGATTTTTTATTGAATATACAACTCATATATTTGAATATATACAGTTCAAATATATGAATATATTTTATATCATATATATATCCACTACTAGTCATATCTCTTAGGGATGAGTAATTTGAACTGTGATACTCTAAAGAGTTTAATTTATGACAGTGCTATGTAAATGGAAAAAAAAGAAAACTTAACATCCAAATGTGAATACACTGAAAGTTAAACAATATGTTTATAATGTAGTACATGTCTCTATGCATATGTGTGTACATGCATGAGTTTGGAGGTCAGTATTAAGTGCCTTCCACAATCACATTCCATCTTATTTTTTGAGATTGGATATCTCACTAAACATGGGACTCAACGACTATGCTACACTGGCTGAACAATGAGCTCTAGTCACCTATCTGTATTTCCCATCCTCAGTGACAGGGTAACAGGTACATGCCACTGAACCCACCTTTTACATAGGCACTGTGGTTACAAATGTGTATCTTTTTGCTTATACAAGAAACTGAGCTATATTGTCACTGCTCTAAAAAGGGTATTTTAAAAATACTTATGAATATTTTATGTGTATGAGTGTTTTACCTGCAAGTATGTCTGCACAGTACCTCTGTACAGAACTTGCAGAGGCCAGAAGAGGGTGTGGGATCCCTGGAACTGTAGTTAAAAGTGGTTGTGAGCCAACATGTGGGTGCAGGGAATTGAACTGAGTCACCATTCCAGTCCCTAGGTAAGATTTTTTTTTTTACTAATTGAAATTAAATTCAATAAATGTACACATAAAATAGATGAACTTAATATTAACAAAAATATATTAAATATTCAGATTAATATAACATAAGCCCCATGGAGGGAGCAGCAGTGTTAACTGGCCAGACCCCCTGGAGCTCCTGGAGACTGGACCACCAACCAAAGAATACACATGGAGGGACCCATGGTGCTGGCCACATATGTGGCAGAGGAGGATCTTGTTGGCCATCAGGGGGAGGAGAGGCCCTTGGGCCTGAGGGTGTTAGATGCCCCAGTGTAGGGGAATGCCAGGGAGGGAAGACAAGAGTAGGTGGGTGGGTGGGTGGGGGAGCATCCTCATAGAGGCAGAGGAAGGGAGGATAGGATTGGGGGTTACCAAAGGGGAAAACATTTGAAATGTAAATAAAGTAAATATCCAAAAAAAATAACATAAGAATTTTATGGTAAGGAAGTTTATTTTAATTATGAGTTGGTCTTTTCTTTTTAGTTATTTGAGGGCCTGGAAAGATGGGTTTTGTTAAGAGCACTATTGTCTTCTAGAGGACACAGATTCAGTTCTGAATATGGTGTCTTACAAACATCTTTGATTCTAGTGGATCTGATGACCTCTTCTTGCTTCTATGGGTACCAGACATGCAAATGTTATACAGAAACTCATATGATAAAATAAAACCACTTAAATTTTTAAAAAGAGGCTTCCTAGAAATATTCATGGAAGTACATAATGGAGTCTTTGATTTATGATTATAGAGTACATGGACCAATTTCTTCCAGTAATATCATTACAATTTCATATATATTTCAGTTGTCATAAATATTTTGAGATGGATTTTACCTATAGTAGCCAGTGAGTATCCCATTTAATTCTTCTGCATGTGTGTTTGTATATTAACAATGCAATAAAAATTCTTTCATAAAACTACTTTCACTGCAACTAATACATTCTCTCAAGCTATTAGTTGAAATTTCTTGTATAGTTTTTTCACTGTTCTGTTGTGCATTCAGGAATGTGTATTTGGAGCTTTAAAATTCTTCTTTTAGGGACTGACTTTTAGTTTCATACCATTGTAGTTTAAAAGGGGTAGACCTCGATATTACTTCAATCTTCCTTAATTTCTTCAATATGTATTTATCCTAACACAGTATGTATCATCTCCATGATCCTTTAGAAAATAGTTTATTCTGCTTTGTGTAGGATATAACTGTATCCAGCCCTGTGTTAGTTTTTTTGTTGCTATAACACATATGGAGGAAATTATACCCCATTGTTTCAGAGATTTTAGTCAGTGATTGGTTGAATCCATTGCTTTGGACTTGAGATAAGGGAAAATATTAATGGCAGCATGAGCATGTAGGAGAGCAGTTATTTACCTTATTACAGACAGAAAGCAAACAGAACAGATGAAGAAGTGGCCAAAGTTAAGGTATCCTTCAAGTATAAACACACCCAAACCTTACCTCCATGACATCTTTCTTCTATGTAGACATCTTTTCCCAGACTTTCTAACACCTCCCAAAATAATCCCCTTTGGGCACATTTCATTTTTAAACCTAAACAAGTAATTTGGTCTACTTCAAGCCTTGTATTTCCTTATTGAGTTTTGTTGGTCTGGTTGGTTGGTTGGCTGGAATTTGATTTTACCTATATCAATGATTCTTAACCTGTGGGTCTTGAGCCCTTTGAGGGATTGAATGATCCTTTTACAGGAGTTGACTAAGACCATTGGAAAACACAGATATTTACATAATGATTCATAACAGTAGCAAAGATATAAAGTAGCAATGAAAATAATTTTATGGTTGAGGTCACACAACACGAGGAACTGTATTGAAGCACTGCAGCATTAAGAAGACATAAAACCACTGCTCTGGATGATTCTGATCTGATCATGGCTCAAAGCTGATGATCAAAATATTTTTGTCATGCTCTGTTGCAACCTATGTCTTATCATTTCTATTATATATACTCCAACAGTCAATATTATTTTTCCTCTTGTGTCTTCACCCTATCATTAAAGCCTTATTGGTATACTCTTGCATTTGTTAACCTAAATTCAATTGGTATCACATAGCTTTAATCCCAGCAATTAGAAGCAGGGGCAGGCAGATGTCTGTGAGTTTGAGGCCAGCCTGGTCTAAAGAGCTAATTCCAGGATAGCTAAAACTACACAAAGAAACTCTATCTCAAAAAACAAAACAAACAAATGAAAATATATTCATTAACCTAAATTCCATTTCATGTGATACATCCAATCTTGGTTATATTTTTGATTTCTATCTAGATGACATATTTTTCTATCATCTTACTTTCAGTTTTACATGTGTTTTTATAGGTGAAATGAGTACCTTATAGGCACCAAAAGTCTTGTTTTGTTTTGTTTATATTGTTTGTTAAAACTATCCAGTTAAAACCATGTACTCTGCCTTTGACAAAAAGCAAAACAAAAGCAAAAAACAAAAAATAAACCCCCCCAAAATGGCAACCCATTTACTTTCAAGTTACTTAATGACATTTAAGAAGCTACATCTTCCATTCTATTAGTAGTATTTTTCAAATGAGCTTACAAAGTACAATGTTTCCATATGAGATTTACAGACATATTTTATTTTGGTTGGTTGCCATTTATCCCTCATTTCCATCTTCCTTCTCTCTGACCCCTTTTCCTTACCCCAATATCCCTTAAATCTTCTCATTCCAATTATATGAGCCCCTTTACTGTTTTTCTGGCCTTTGTCTATATTTACTCCCATCTGTATATACATTTAACACAGGCTAGGATCTTGGCAAGAACATTCAATATTTAGCTTTCTATGCCTATGTTACCTCATTAAATAAAATATTTTCCAATTCCATGTAGTTTCCTACTAATTGCATAGTTTTTTATCTCTACAGTTGTAATAAATTTTCAAATGTGTATATGAACATTTTCATTTTATATTCTTCAGTTGATGGACACCGAGGATGTTTCCCTTTCCTTGCTATTTTGACTAGAGCATCAATGAATGTCAATATACATATATTTCTGTGGCATACTATATATCATCCTTAGGATATATGATTGACAGTGGTATAGGTGGGTCATAAACTAGTTATATATTTAGTTTTCTAAGAAGCTTCCCACTGGTTTCCATAGTGGCTGCACTGATCTACACCCTCATCTACAGTGGGTAAGCACTACTTACTAATCTATTTGTAGAAGCACAGGATTGTTTAAAGCATTCTCTGTCTCCTATATCTTCTCTTTCATATTAGTCCTTCCTCCCTTTTAATTTTATAAGCTTTAGCATTTTAAACATTGCATATGAAATAAACATCATGTACCAAGATTAATCAGACTGAAAGTCTAAGCATCCTAATGAACTTTGCTATATAGATAGAGCAGCCAATGGCTCAGATACTAATATCAACAATTGATAAATGGGACCTCATGAAACTGAAAAGCTTCTATAAGGCAAAGGACACTGTCAATAGGACAAAACAATAGCCTACAGAGTTGGAAAAGATCTGCCGCAAACTCTACATCCAACAGAGTGTGAATATCCAAAATATATATGAAGAACTCAAGAAGTTAGGCAGTAACAACTCAAATAACCCAATTTTAAAAGTGGGGTACATAGCTAAACAGAGAATTTTCAATAAAGATCTCTCTAATGGTCGATAAACAAATGTTCAGTGTCCTTAGTCATCAGAGAAATGCAAATCAACACAACTCTGAGATTCCATCTTACAACTGTCAGAATGGCTAAGATAAGAATCTCAAGAAATAGCACATGCTGGCATGGATGGGGAACAGAGGTTTCCCTCTGTTGCTGGTGGGATTGCAAACTTGTACATCCACTTTGGAAATCAATCTGTTATGTTCTCAGAAAACGTGGAATAGTTCTACCTCAAGACCTAGTTATCACATTCCTGGGCATATACACAAAAGATGCTCCACCATCCCACAAGGATTCTTGTTCAACTAAGTTCATAGCAACTTTATTTGTAATAGGTAGAAACTGAAAATAACCCAGATGCCCCTCAACCAGAGAAAGGATAAAGAAAATGTGATACATTAACACAATGGAATACTACTCAGCTATTAAAAAGAAGGACATCATGGATTTTTCAGGCAAATAAATGGGACTAGAAAATATCATCATGAATGAGGTAACCCAGACCCAAAAGGACATGCGTGGTATGTACTTACTTGTAATTGAACATTAGCCATAAGATATAGGATATCCATACTATAATCCATAGACCCAAAGAAGCTAAATATGATGATGGCTCCAAGGGAGGATGTGTGAATCTCACTCAGAAGGGGAAATAAATTTGTCATTGGAAGTGGATAGAATGAGGGAACTGGATGGGAGATGGAACGAGGAAAGGAACTAAGGAGAGAAATTCAAATGTAGGAAGGAGATGGGGTCAGGAAAGTGAACAGAAATCAGCAAGAGAGAGGACGGGAGGGGGGAATCTCTAGGATACACCAGAGACCTGAGATGGGGGAAGCTCCAGGGAGTCTACAAGGGTGACTCTAGCTGAGATTCCTAGCAATGGGGGATATGGAGCCTGAAGTGGCCACCTCCTCTAGCCAGGCAGGCCTCCTAGTGGAGGGATAAGGATAGTAACCCACCCACAAAACCTTCAACCAAAATTTGTTCTGCCTACAAGAAATGCAGGGACAAAGATGAATGACCAAGCAGTGACTGGCCCAACTTGAGATCTATCCCATGAACAAGAACTAATTCCTGACTATTAATGATACTCTATTGTTTGTAGACAGGTCCCATAACTGTCCTCTGAGAGGCTTTACCCATCTGCTTATGGAATTAGATGAAGAGACCCACAGTCAAATTAGACTTAGCTCAGGAAGTCCTGTGGAAGAGTTGGGGGAAAGATTGAGGAACCCAAGGGCATGGGGACGCCATAATCAGACCAACTGAGAACAGCCATTCTGAAGATGTTTAGCTTCGCAATGCATTTTATGTTTTCATTAATGAAATCATTGTTATGTACATCTGAAACTAAAGTGTCCATGATATAAGTAGATCTATAAAAATGATTAAGTTTGTATTCTCTTTATTAACTCACATCAATTACATGATCCATCCTACCTCATTGCTCAACCTACCTCATTGCTTTACCTCATTTAGCCTTTCTTGATCCATTTTCACCATGCTATAGTGTACACACAATACATGTATATTTGTTTACATATATGTATATTATTGGTTCAATTACATATTAGAGAGAACATGTAATTTTTTTTCTGCGATTGTATGACCTCATTTAATATTGTAAGTTATAAGTTTATCTATTCTCCTGTAAGTTTTGTAATTTCATTTTTCTTTAGAAATAATTAGTAACCCAACACACAGATACAAACACAGACACAGACATAAACACACACACACACACACACACACACACAGAGAGAGAGAGAGAGAGAATTTTCATTATCCATTCACTTATTCACTTATTGATGGACAACTAGGTTCATCCCAATTTGTTGGTACAGCAAATAAAGCATCAATAAATATGGGGATACAAATATCTCTGTGATAGGATATGGAGTTTTCTGGGAATTTTTTCAGTAGTGTGATAAGTGCTGCAAAGATACCACAGTTCCTCAGTTAAAATATCTATATTCATTGAAGATATTCAAGTGTATGTTAGGAGAAAGGAACCCTTATTCACTTTTGGTGGTGGTACAAAATAACACAGTTATTGTGAAAATCAGTTTGGAAAATTTTCAAACATTTAAAATAGAAGTAGCACATGACCTAGCTAGTCATACTTCTAGCACAGTCTGACATTTGGCCCAAGTCTGTAATATCCCTTCCTCATATTATAAGCAGGAAATAATGGTCAAATATTGCTAAAACAAACATAGCTAAAGCTACAAAGTGTGGAGAAGCCCAAACCCAATATTAAAAAAACGGTCTCATAGCCACTTTAAAGTTGAATTCTGGCAATATCTAATGATGCTAAAGTAATACATTTCTTAGGATGTTTCCCTTTGTATCTTAGCCTCCTAAAGGATGAGATTACAACCTTATGTTACCATTCTCAGCTTGGTCAGTATTATTTTGTGAGTATAACATTTTCTATTTCTATCTATATGAACATTATTTATATCACTTAAAGTTATAATGTGCTGTTGTGCTCAGCAATTATTCAAGCACTTTGTGTAGTTATTTTCCTAATACCAAATTTACTTTCATTCAGTTCTTCTGGGGAGCAAAAAATGTCAAGAATGAGATGAATGATGTTTAATCTAGATCCATGGAGCTTATCACTGAGCAAGGATATGACATGCTTTCATTGTTCCAGTCACTACTCTTGATACTGACACAGAGCACAGAAATATCTCATTAGCAGAGAGATTCTCCGGGGCCAAGGACATTTTAGTTTATTTTGCTTATTTTGTGGACATGGTGTTTACAAAATCATTGTTGGTGTGTTTAAATGAAACATAATCTTTACTAGCTTTTAGAAACATTACTTCATTTAAAGTATTCAGCAGGTAACAAAAGTGGGGGCAGATTTTGAAATCTGCTTTCCTATTATATTTTTCTTTAAAAAAAAAACCTTAATATTTGAAAAAAAAGTTGAACTTGAAATTACATTTAAATGTGAAGGAAGGCAGTACACGATTAGCTTAAACATTTGGAGAAAATGCCTGTAGACAGTTTTTCTATCCTTTTAGCCTGACACCCTAAGGCTAAATCATCAAGTCTGACCTGACCATTTTATAGCCTGACATTAGATGTAGAGAATAAGTGTTTAATTCTGTGTCTAAAAATATTCCTCTCATAAAAGCCCAAACTGTATTTCTAGGATACAGACTTAGAAACCACATTTCTTTGTTTCTCCTTTCCTTATTTTCCCTGTCTCACTAGTGATTTGGTTAATTAACAATTCACACAAGGATTACATCTCTTACAGGTTCAGGAGAGTGTGAAATTGCCCTACTGGCAATGACAGGGATGAAGGAGTTTCTTGGTCTCACAGCTATTATACCACATCTGGATTTAAATTCTAACATTTTAAAGAACCCTTTGCTGCCTGACAGAAAACTATGGCTCTGTAATAGTGTTTCTCAAGGTATGATTCCCTAGACAGCAAAACAGCCATTATTCAGGAAGTTGGTAGAAATACAAATCATCAATTCCTGTACCAGAACTACTAGGTAGGAACCTAAAATCTAATCATCTGCTTTTAAAGGAAACTTTTGTTCTTTTCTTTCTTGTCTTTAATATTTTTCTTTTATTATAGATAGAGTTACTTTATGTTATTCAGGCTAGCTTCAGTCTCTCCATGTACACCAGGCTAACATTAACTCAACATCCTCCTGTGTGCAAAATTACAGGCACACATCAGCAAGCCCAGCAGTAATCAATTTTGGAATTGGTCCCAAGGGGATTGGAATGAAGAAGAAGTGCATTGAGAACCACTAACCTTAGCAACTCTCTCACTGTGCTTCATGGAAATACCATGCGTGGTAATACATAGGGACTTGGCTCAAATTAGTAGTAACTAATTTAAATTTAAATCATTAATTTCTATATTAAAACAGATTAATTACACAGGACCCAATCACTGTTTTATTTTCTTTACATGGTATGTAGATCTATTAGCACAGAAATGATTCTCTATAAACTCTTTAAGGAGAAACCACAGATAGACAGGGATATAACTTTTTTGAACAAAGGTTTTCAACTAAAACTGTACTTGGTGCTAGATGAAAACATACATCTACACCTACCTATTACCTATTTACTATTTAGCATGGGTGATGGCAAGGATCCTCTGACGAGATGACATATCAGAGCCTACATAAAGTAGCTGAGAACATAACATGGTTATCTGAGGAAAATAGTGTTCCAGTGTAGTAATTGCAGTATCCTCAGTTAAAGAAAGGAGGCTAAAAATTGTTAAGGATAAAGCTAAAAAGAGTTTGTGGGTAGCTGGGGAACTAATACACCAAGAATTATGTACCAACTTTTGGGAAGTTACTTGGTTTTAAACTAAGATAAGAATCCCTTATGGTTATAAGAAAGGAAGCAATATACTGTGATTGTTTTTATTTTGAATCTGAAAGATAAAATATTGTATATCTATTATGTATGGTATGATATTTTCAAGTATATCCACATTGTAGCATGATTAAATCTAGCTGGTTAAAAATATTATTTCACATCATTATCAATTTGTGTGAGAATTCATAAAATTCTTTTATGCATTTTTCAATATATCATAATTTGGTACAGTTACCATGATATTAATTTTTGAGATCTATTCTTCCTGGCTTATTGTAATTATATATACCTTCACTATTATTTCCCTACCTTCCTGTAATCCACCCTATCCTCTGATAATTGCTGTTCTTTCCTCAACTTCTATGAAACCAACTTATGTAGACTGTATGCACAAGGAGTGCTATGCAATATTTTCCTTTCTGATGTTGGTATATTTTTAATATTTTTCTCCATATTCATACATGTTATTGGGAATTAGTACACTTCATTCTTTTATTGCTGAATGATATTTCATTACACACATATACATGCATACATACACAAAATTCTCTTTATCATATTTCAGTTTATGGGTACTTAGACTGTTTCTATACTTTAGATGTGATGAACAGTGTTTCAGGTAACATAAGAGGCATAGGTATCTCCATGAAACATTGATTCATTTTTCTTGAATATAAAACAAGTATTGGTTTGCTAGATCATATTGTAATTCTTTTTTTTGATATTTTTAAAGCACCTCTGTTCTATTTTCCAATAATAATCGACATCAACATGTAAAAGATTTGCCTTTTTCTATTTCCCTACCAACATTCTTTTTCTTTTGTTTGTTTAATGACAGCTATTAAGGATGAGGTAATATTTCACTGTGATTTTGATTTATATTTCCCTGTAATTAGTGACACTGAAAATGTTTCTGTAGATATTTGTCTATTTTCAAGCCTTATTTGGAAAGGGACTATTCAGGGCCTGTGTGTACCTTTGAACAGATTATTTCTTCCTATATTTCTGTTTGCTATTGAATTGTTTTAGTTCTGTATATATTCTGTGGGATGCATAGTTTGATTCTCTTCTTATATCTCAGGGCTTCTCTTGTCTCTATAGTTAGACATTATTAAGAATTTTTGTGACAAAAACTTGAATATATACCCATTAATAATAAAACCACCCTTTTATTCGTTTCATTGTTATTTTATATACTGATTCCCAAGAACAATACACAATTTGGATAATATTAGATAGTGGTCAAGCTGTGATGTTCTTGATTTTGAAATCAAGCATTTAATGGTATATAATGCAATATAGTCAGGGATCTAGAACAACACTGGAAAAAAATGTGTGCCCAGCAGCATATACTTGCTTCAGAAATAATTATATAAAATAGACATCATGGCTATTTCAAGTATAAGATGTAAAATTATTTTATAAACCATTCACAATGAATAATTTCAAGACAATATTATTCACAAGCTATAGATAGATAATAAGCATATCACCAAATATTTTTTTTGACCAGGAGACATAGCATATTTGTGTCTTCATTTTCATTTTCAGATCACTCAGCATCATACATTTGTAGTATAAATTTACAAATATAGACAATTAAGCCTACATTAAAACTGTGATGCACACAGCAATACCTATAGGAGCTTGAATACCACTGAGCTATGGCAGGTTTGACCTTAGAATGGATTTGCTTTAAACAGCAATTCCTAGTACATATCCTATATTTTTACAAGGAAATCGGTGCTATATGAAACAACAAAATCAAACAAAACAGCTAATTATTCTTACAAATTGTGTGCAATACTCTTCTTCCCCCAAACATTTTCTTAGCTCAGGTTTAACCCACAGGAAAGAAATATTAAATTAGAATAAGCAAGCCCATTTCTTTGGTTTTCTTGGCTACAAAGGGAACACAAGCAATTCATTTTAGACTAAAAATGTTGAACTTAATTATATAATTAATAGAAAGACATACATGTTTTAACACTCTTTGACACCCAAAAAGTAAAGATTTAGACAACTTTGTTATCTAAGCTATTTATGTAAGCCAAGAAATGTGAAATTTTTAAGGCCAAAAAAATTTAGGCTGTTATAATGTATCACTTCTGAAATGGTGAAGGCCTAAATTAATGTATGTAAAATCACCCAGAGCTTTGAATAAACTTCTCACCACAAATCAAATATTCTATTTTAATATTAACTTTGCTGAACAACACAAGTGATCATTTTGTAAAATACATAAAATTTCCCACCATTATCAATACCATAATGTGGTTAATTTGTTAAAACTCATGAGCAAATATTTATATATCTTAAAACTATAGTTCTACATTTATACTAGAGATCATTCTTTGCATGATGTATTTTATTGGTTTTTACAAATGTAACATACCACGTATCCACTATTACAGTATTATATAAAATAGCTTCACTGTCCTAAATTTCATCTATGCTCTATCTGATCATCCCCCAGCTTGGTCCCTCCATGGGAACTTATAGTAACCACTAGTATGTCTATACTTTTCCATTTTTACAGGATGTAAAAGAATTTAAATTTATAAGCATTCTATATTTCTGCATTCTTTAGCTAGAAGTAACTACACAAGGCTCTGCCAAGTCTTTCTTTCCATGGTTTCATAGCTCATTTCCTTTTTAGCAGTGAGTAATATTCCTGGGTATAAATGCACCAATTTGCTTTTGCATTCACCTCTTAAAAGAGGTAAGAAGAGGGTGTCACAGTTGATTACAAACATCTGATGTGTGTCTTTAATCCTGGTGCTCAGGAGGCAGAGGCAGGCCAATTTCTGTGAGTTCAAGGCCAGATTGATTTACAGAGCAAGTTCCAGGACAACCAGAGCTACCTAGTGGAGACCCTGTCTCAAAAATCAAAAGAAAGAAGAAAAGTAGCCACCTGATGTGGGTGAAGGGATTCAAACCTGGGTCTTCTGGAAGAGTAGCGAGTGCTCTTAACTACTGAGCTGTCTCTTCAACCCATCATTTCTAGTTTTTAAGATTAATAAATCTTAATTTTTCATAAGATGTATGCATGTTTCTCTGTGTGAGAGTATGCATGTGTGAGTTCAGGTGCAAGAAGAAGGTGTTGGGTAGCCTGAAGATGGGGTTACAGTTGATTGGGAGAGGCAATAAATTACTTCTGCAAGCTGAACTGGGGTTCCTTGCAAGAAGAGTAACACCTCTTCACTGCTAATCCATCTTTCCAGTACCTCCCTTTCCTGTTTTGTGAAGAACCAGACTGTTAGTTATATAGTCCCTCAGTTTCTATTTCTCAAATATGTTTCCTTTCCATAACTAAATGATAACTTTTCTGGGTAAGGTATTCTTATTTGGCTTTTATTCACATTAGAATGGTAGAAATCTCATCTTTCCAGCTTCTAACCTATAAGATTTCTGTGAAAATGTGGCTATAAAGTAAACTGGAACAACCTTATGTATAATTTATGTTCTCTTGCTACTTCAACATATTTTCTTTGTCATTATGCTTTAACAGAGCTTAATTGTATCTTCTCACAGACTTCACTGGTCCTAGATACTGACCTTTAACCTTTCTTAGACTTGGGAAGTTTTTTGTTGTTATTTCCTTCAGTAACACGCTGTGTGTTTGTTTGTTTGTTTGCTTGCTTGCTTTAAATTCCTTTGCCACTCTAAATTCCCTTCTCAGTTCAGGTACCTTACAACTTATACGTTTAATAGTGTACCAATGTTTCCATGAGCTCTCTTCATTCCAATTTATTCATTGTACTCGTCTGACTGTATTTTCCCACAGATCATAATTGAGCTTGCAGTATCCTTCTGCATTTTATTTTTTTTGTGTGTAATGCCATGTATTGTATTTTTAAAATTTTTGTATTCTTTTTAACTCAAAGATTTGACTTTTTGTCATGACTTCTATTTCTCTATTTCTTGGAGTATTGAATTGTGCTACTGTGTGTTCTTGAAGCCACTTGACTTCCATGGTGACAGACCCTTTGCATTTTACATCTGAGACTTCACAGATAACAATTGCTCTACAGTAAATTTATGTTGCATTAGTGGTTACCTTTCTGTCAACTTCAAACAGCTAGGTGGCCAGACTGGCCTGTGAGCAAGCATGTGCTCTGTTTTCTCGATTGATTATTGATGTGGGAAATCCCAGTTCACTGTGGGAGGTGCTATTATCAGAAGTTAGGGTGAACAAGCCATGGGGAGCAAACCATGTAGTAAATAAACAGCATTCCACCATGGCTTTGAATTAGCTCTTGCCTCCATATTTCTGCCCAGTTTGAGCTCCTGCCTTCACTTCCCTCATTGAACTGATCAGAGAGTTTTTATTGGATATTTTATTTATTTACATTTCAAATGTTATACCCTTTCCAAGTTTCCCCTCTACACACACTCTATCCTATCCCCCTCCCCCTGCTTCTGTGAGGGTGTTCCCCCCCACTCCCAACTCCCTGCCCTAGCATTCCCTTACACTGGAGTGTAGAGCCTTCACAGGACCAATGACCTTTCCTCCCATTGATGCCAGATAAGGTCATCCTCTGCTACATAAGCACCTGGAGCTATGGGTCCCTTCATGTGTACTATTTGTTTGGTGGTTTAATCCCTGTGAGCTCCGAGGGGTCTGGTTGGTTGATATTGTTGTTCTTCCTATGAGGTTGCAAACCCCTTCAGCTCTTTCTTACCCGAACTCCTCCATTGGGGTCTCCATGCTCAGTCCAATGGTTGGCTGCAAGCATCTGCCTTTGTATTTGTCAAGCTGTGGCAGAGCCTCTCAGGAGATAGCTATATCAAGCTCCTGTCAGCATGCACTTCTTGGCTTCCACAATAAATAGTGTTTGCATTTGGTGACTGAATATGGTATGGACGCCCAGGTGGGGCAGTCTCTGGATGGCCTTTCCTTCAGTCTCTGCTCCACACTTTGTTTCCGTATTTGTTCCCATGAGTATTTTGTTCCCCTTTCTAAGAAGGACTGAAGCACCCACACTTTGGTCTTCCTTCTTCTTGAGCTTCATGTGGTCTGTGTAGTGTATCCTAGGTATTCCAAGCTTTTGGGCTAATATACACTTATCAGTGAGTACATACCATGTGTGTTCTTTTGTGTCTGGGTTACCTTGCTCAGGATAATATTTTCTAGTTCCAAAATTGGACAAAGTACTACCTGAGGACCCAGCCTTATCATTCCTGGGCATATATCCAAAAGATGCTCCAACATATAACTGATGCCAGACAAGGCAGCCTAGTTAGGGGAACAGGATCCTCATTCAGACAAAAGACTCAGGGTAAGCCACAAGTCTGGTTGTTGGAGCACCCACATGAAGACCAAGCTGCTGATGCCTGCTTACATGTATCATCATTTGTACAACGAAGGGATAAACATTATTTTATTTTATGTTATCTGATTCAGTTTGTTTCTATTCTTTCAGAAATTCTCACCTGTGGACTTATTTCCTCCAGGTCTTTGGTCTTTGTACATTTAGCAGTATTAGAATTAGAAAATGAACTATCTCAAGATTGTTAGCAAGTTGACAATTGTGTTACACTGTTTCAGCAAATAAAGGTACTTAAACTCCTATTAAACACAAATATATTCTTGGAATGCTGTTCAGAATGAAGTTAGAAAGTACATAACTACAAAAGGTTGGTACACCTGAGCCTTTACCTGAGGATGGGGTAGACCTAAATGCCTCATGTGTACTTACTGGCTAATAAACAAGTTCCATGGG
Source organism: Rhynchomys soricoides (assembly GCA_019843965.1). Lineage (NCBI taxonomy): Eukaryota > Metazoa > Chordata > Mammalia > Rodentia > Muridae > Rhynchomys > Rhynchomys soricoides. Next base: position 218,198 of record JADRCH010007179.1, read on the forward strand.
ATGCCATCTGACTCTAGATCAGTATGTTCAAAGGAAGGACCAAAGGCCATAATAGTATTGTCTGCCTGATGCTGGGGTAGGACTTTTGGCTAAAACTAAACAAGATGATGTTCTTCTCTACAATAGAAATATAGTATCTTGGGACCAGGATCTCTCCCTTGCACAAAATAAAATGGTCCAGAAGCTCCCCAGTGTAGGCACTGGCATGATAGTAACAGAAGTCGTTATGATCTGCTCATTGTTTGGGCTCCCCATGCTGTTCCTGAGTTCCAAGATTCAGTCTTGTGCTTATTATTACTTATGTCTTCAAGTGTTACTACTTGCTATGTTGCCTGCGCTTATAGTATTGGTAGTAAAAGATAGTACCTTTGCTTTCCAGGCTGATTCTATTTGTACTTTAGTTTCACATCTTAAGTACTGTACAGCCTCAGGTTATACACATATGGTGACTGGCAGTGATATGGTTTGAAATTCCAAGCCACTTGCATAAGGAAGCCAATTGCTTTCTTATGCGGTTAGTCTAAAGGCCCATCCATAAGCTTCAGTTGGAAGATTTAGGTCTTACTGGAAGGAATGTAAGTACCAGATTGCCCTTGGAGCTTAATTCTGGGCCTATTATAGTGCAACCAGGCACCCCGCTACTTTAAATTGAGGAAGAGTATGATGCAGACATTCTAGGGCATGCTTCTAAAATCAATCCAGACACTCAAACTGGTGATACTTAAATGGTTCAAGGGACTTGGCACTAGTATTCACAATCAGAGAATTACTACTAAGTTTCAAGTCAAAATTCTGGACTAATTTCTGTTGGCCGCACTCTTGTGAAATTATCTATTCTCCAAACCACACTTTTTATCTTTCTTAATGCATCTTTTAGGTTTTCTACAAAACAACATAAACCATGGTCTGCCATGTGATTTCTTAGCTTTGCTAAAGGTAGATCAGGGAATAAATTGTTGTTCCAATCAGTATCTGCATGCTAACTTAATAGCTGGAGCATTTTACCTAGCAGCCATTTTGATCCCAACCCTCTAACACTGTTTTAAATGTATTTCTAATAATATTTCATTGATATTTTCCAATATTTTAATTTCTACCAAAATTACGTACAATTTCCTTAACATTGAATTTGGACCTTTATAAGTTGTTGTTGATAGTTTCAAATATTACATTTCTGTAGATTTTAGTCACATTTTAAAATTTATTCTTCTTTTATATATTACAACCTGACTATGGTTTCCACTTCCTTCTCTCCTCCCAGTCTTCCCTTACCTCTCTCCCTAGATCCATTCCTCCTCCATTTTCCTTCAAAAATGAGAAAGCATCCCAGGGATATCAACCAAACACAGCATAACAAGGTACAATAAGTCTAGGCATAAACCCTCATTTCAGGGCTGGACGAGGCAACTCACAAGGAGGAACAGGGTCCCAAGAGCAGGTAAGAGAGTCAGAAACGCCACTTTTAGGAGTTCCACAAGACCACCAAGCTACAGAACTGTAACATATATATATGCTGAGGACCTAGCACAGATGTACACTGGATTTGTGATTGCTTCTTCAGTCTCGATGAACCCGCACAAACCCTGCTTGGTTGATTCTGTGAGCCCTGTTCTCATGGCTGGACTTTAATCATTTAATTGACAGTAATAATCTGTGCAAGTATTGAAATATTTAATAAGTTCAAGATAATTATGACAAACAGAAAATATACACAGGCTTATTCATTGTTTTAAAAATGTAAAAAATTCAAATATTTTATTGTATATCCATGGTGACTTTGTTCAGAAAAAAATTTTCCAAAGCAAAACTCATCAACTAAGTATCTTCTCGTTATCCTAGTTTTTAAATATTTTATTAGATCTCATCAAATTAAGATACTAAAATATCTATAATATTGACATATAAGTGGTTTTAATCTAGGATATATGTAAGTATATGTATGTACACACACATAATACAACCAAGTGAAAATAAAATGGGCAAAACAGTAAGAACCTCAGTAAAGAATGTGAATTGTTATTAGACATACACAGACACTGAAAATAACAAGTCACTAACAAATGAAAATTAAAACCACAAGAAGTGATAAATATGCACATAATAAGATTTTAAGATGAAGTCCGTGAATAATGATATAGTCTAGTGATAGGGCCTGGGACCTTTAGTGGCTATGAGGGGACACAGACAAGAGAATTGGTCTTGCTGGCTGCTCTTTTAGCTCCAGATTCAGTGAAAGACATGGTACCAAGGGAAAACCATAGAGAGCGATAGATCAGAAAACCCAGCGTTTTTATGTTGCATCTCTATGTGCACAGGTAAGTTTACCCACATGTACATATACATGTTAACACATACACACACACACCCCAAATTGTATAATAAAGTGCTAAGCTCCAGTTGGCAAAGGTACATACAATAGCAAGTTAGAAAATTTATCAGCATATTTAATATACTAAAATAATTAAATAAGAGCAATTTATCCTCAGAAGTAAATACTAGTATAGGACTGAATAAAATACAGAAAACATTTGTGGAATTTTAGGAAAAAAGTTAAACCTGTAAAGTTATCATATATATATACATGTATACATATGTATATGTATATATATTTAGAGAAACAGTTGAATGGTATACTAGAAGTTATATTTTGCTATCTTACTAGTACTGCATGGCACATGAAAAGTTAAAATGTAGATATAAAATGAATTCTTTTATAGGTTTGGTATCTTATTTGTTGGTGGTTTTGAAATAATAGTTTAAAGATATTATCAGAACATGTTTTCTTTCTTTTTTCTTTTGTTCTTTCATTCATTCATTCATTCTTTCTTTTTAAATGGGGTCTCAATATGTAGCCATATCTGTCTTGGAATTTGCTATGCAGTCTAAGCTGGCCTAAAACTCACAGACATCTATCTGCCTCATGGGAACTTTTAACAGTAGTTTTGATTATTATGAAGGGTGCCTATGTGGGAAAATAAGAAAACCAGTAAGCTGAAAACTTAGGAATAAAGCAGAATAAACTTTGCATATGATAGTTTTTCTTTCTTTCTTTCTTTTTTTTTACGACTCCTGGTATTTTATTCAGATAGCAGTCCCGTTACACATGGTCCAAGAATATTCAAATAAGAACTCAAATTGGAAGTTAAAGATTAGTCTTCAAACATCATAGCCAACAAGTTGCCTATGATCTCTCCGATATAAAAGCACATCCACATGTCAGTGGCCACCAAACCTTTCAGCACAGCTTCCTTAACTGTAAGGTGTTTGAAGCTACCAGTTTTAGCATTTTGAATTATTTTTTCACACTCTGAATAGCTATAAGGATTTCATAGTTCAATACTGTGGGACCTGTAATGCAGGACAAAACTTCATGTTAAAATGGAGTAGTTAAATTGAATATATGCATAATATTCTAGACAGTGAATAATCTTGAGATAGAATGGAGTTCCACATAAACAACTTGAGGAAAAGTGATTATAAATGTATGATACTATTTATATCATTTTCATAGCATGCAAAAACAGATAGGCTACCACTAGGGTTCACAGTTGTGTTCTGTTGGGCAGTATAACCAGGAAGAATGGTACAACAGATTTAAAGGAAATGACGGCAGGGACTGAGGAAAAGCTGGGAGGTAAGAGCCTGCCTGCATCCACCTGTGGCCAGAAACCCCACCTGGGCCAACAGGCCTCTCCATATACAAGTAGCTCAGAGAGAAAGCTTGTGCTGAGGAGCCAGCAACAGGAGGACTCCAGACGCAGGGTCTGACGAACAGCTGGAAGAGAGAACTGGTCTCCCAGGAATATTGACATCTGAGCTTGAAGGAAAGACAAGCCACAGTCAGAGAGAGAAAGACCAGCTAACTCCAGAGATAACCAGATGGCGAAAGGCAAGGGCAAGAACACAAGAAACAGAAATCAAGACTACTTGGCTTCGGCTGAACCCAGCTCTCCCACCACAGCCAGCCCTGGATACCCCAACACACCAGAAAAGGAGGACTCAGACTTAAAATCACTTATCAAGAGGATGATAGAAGATTTTAAGAAGGAAATAAATAACTCCCTTAAAGAAATACAAGAGAACACAGGTAAACAACTGGAAGCCCTGAAAGAGGACACACAAAAATCCCTTGAAGAATTACAGGAAAACACAATCAAATGGGCAGAAATACAGGAAAACACAATCAAACAAATGAACAAAACCATTCAGGAATTAAAAACAGAAATAGAAACAATAAAGAAATCACAAAGGGAGACAACCCTGGAATTAGAGATCATAGGAAAGAAATCAGGAGTCATAGATGCAAGCATCAGCAACAGAATACAAGAGATGGAAGAGAGAATCTCAGGTGCGGAAGATACCATAGAAAACATGGACACAACAGTCAAAGAAAACACAAAATCAAAAAGCTACTAAACCAAAACATCCAAGATATTTGGGATGCAATGAGAAGACAGAACCTGAGGATAGTAGGTATAGAAGAGAGTGAAGACTCCCAACTTAAAGGACCAGTAAATATCTTCAACAAAATTATAGAAGAAAACTTCCCTAACCTAAAGAAAGAGATGAACATAAATATAGAAGAAGCCTACAGAACTCCAAATAGACTGGACCAGAAAAGAAATTCCTCCTGTCACATTATAGTCAAAACACCAAATACACAAAACAAGGAAAGAGTATTAAAAGCAGTAAGGGAAAAGGGGCAAGTAACATATAAAGGCAGACCTATCAGAATTACACCAGATTTCACACCAGAGACTATGAAAGCTAGAAGATCCTGGGCAGATCTCATACAGACCCTAAGAGAACACAAATGCCAGCCCAGGCTGCTATACCCAGCAAAACTCTCAATAATCATAGAGGGTGAAACCAAAATATTCTACAACAAATCCAAATTTGCACAGTATGTTTCCACAAACCCAGCCCTACAAAGAATAATACATGGAAAATGCCAACGCAAAGAGGGAAACTAAGCTCAAGAAAAAGAAAGTAATCTTTCAACAAACTCCAAAGAAGATAGCCACACAAACAATATAAACAACATCAAAAATAACAGGAAATAACAATCACTATTCTTTAATATCTCTTAACATCAATGGTCTCTACTCCCCAATAAAAAGACATAGACTGACAGACTGGATCCATAAACAGGACCCAGCATTTTGCTGCATCCAGGAAACGCGCCTCCGTATTAAAGACAAACACTACCTCAGAGTAAAGGGCTGGAAAACAATTTTCCAAGCAAATGGCCCCAAGAAACAGGCTGGAGTAGCCATTCTAATATCGGATAAAATTGACTTTCAACCAAAATTTATCAAAAAGGATGAGGAAAGACACTTCTTACTCATCAAAGGAAAAATCTACCAAGAAGAACTCTCAATTCTGAACATCTATGCCCCGAATGCAAGAGCTCCCACTTTCATTAAAAAAACTCTACTAAAGCTCAAAGCACACATTGCACCTCACACAATAATAATGGGAGACTTCAACACCCCACTATCAACAATGGACAGATCTTGGAAACATAAACTAAACAGAGACACAGTGAAACTAACAGATGCTATGAACCAAATGGGTTTAACAGATATCTATAGAACATTTCATCCTGCCTCAAAAGAATATACCTTCTTCTCAGCACCTCATGGTACCTTCTCCAAAATTGGTCACAAAACAAACCTCAACAGATATACCAAAATTGAAATAATCCCATGCCTCCTATCAGATCACTATGGATTAAGGTTGGTCTTCAATGGCAACAACAACAACAGAAAGCCCACATACACATGGAAGCTGAACAATGCACTGCTTAATGATAAGTTGGTCAAGGAAGCAATAAAGAAGGAAATTAAAGACTTCCTAGAATTCAATGAAAATGAAAGTACAACTTACCCAAACCTATGGGACACAATGAAAGCAGTGTTAAGAGGAAAACTCATAGCTCTGAATGCCTCAAAAAAAAACTGGAAAGAACATACACTAACAGCTTAACAGCACATCTGAAAGTTCTAGAACAAAAAGAAGCTAATACACCCAAGAGGAGTAGAAGACAAGAAATAATCAAATTAAGGGCTGAAATCAACCAAGTGGAAAATAAAAGAACTATACAAAAAATCAACAAAACCAAGAGCTGATTCTTTGAGAAAATCAACAAGATAGATAAACCCTTAGCCAGACTAACCAGAGGGCACAGAGACAGTATCCAAATTAACAAAACTAGAAATGAAAATGGAGATATAACAACAGACTCTGAGGAAATTTAAAAAATCATCAGATCCTACTACAAAAGCCTATATGCAACAAAATTTGAAAATCTGGAGGAAATGGACAAGTTTCTAGACAGATACCAATTACCAAAGTTAAATCAGGATCAGATAAACCATCTAAACAGTCCCATAACTCCTAAAGAAATAGAAGCAGTCATTAAAAGTCTCCCAACCAAAAAAAGCCCAGGACCAGATGGGTTCAGTGCAGAATTCTATCAGACCTTCAAAGAAGACCTAATACCAATACTCTTCAAGCTATTACATAAAATAGAAACAGAAGGAACACTACCAAATCCATTCTATGAGGCCACAGTTACCCTGATACCAAAGCCCCACAAAGACCCAACAATAAAAGAAAACTTCAGACCAATTTCCCTTATGAATATCGATGCAAAAATACTCAATAAAATTCTTGCAAAACATATCCAAGAACACATCAAGATAATCATTCACCATGATCAAATAGGCTTCATCCCAGGAATGCAGGGATGGTTCAATATCCGGAAATCCATTAATGTAATCCACTACATAAACAAACGTAAAGAAAAAAACCACATGGTCATCTCGTTAGATGCTGAAAAACATTTGACAAAATTCAATATCCCTTCATGATAAAAGTCTTGGAAAGATCAGGAATTCAAGGAGCATACCTAAACTTAGTAAAAGCAATATACAGCAAACCAGTGGCCAACATAAAACTAAATGGAGAGAAACTTGAAGCAATCCCACTAAAATCAGGGACTAGATTTAGTCCCTCTCTCTCCCTATCTATTCAACATAGTACTTGAAGTTCTAGCTAGAGCAATCAGGCAACAAAAGGAAATCAAAGGGATACAAATTGGAAAGGAAGAAATCAAAATATCACTATTTGCAGATGATATGATGGTATACTTAAGTGACCTGAAAAACTCCACCAGAGATCTGCTACAGCTGATAAACAACTTCAGCAAAGTGGCTGGATACAAAATTAACTCAAGCAAATCAGTAGCCTTCCTATATTCGAAGGATAAACAGGCTGAGAAAGAAATTAGGGAAACGACACCCTTCACAATTGACACAAACAATATGAAGTATCTTGGTGTGACTCTAACCAAACAAGTGAAAGATCTGTATGACAAGAACTTCAAGTCTCTGAAGAGAGAAATCGAAGAAGACCTCAGAAGATGGAAAGATCTCCCATGCTCATGGATCGGCAGGGTTAACATAGTTAAAATGGCCATCCTGCAGAAAGCAATATACAGATTCAATGCTATCCCCATCAAAATCCCAACTCAATTCTTCATAGACCTAGAAAGAGCAATTCTCAAATTCATATGGAATAACAAAAAACCCAGGATAGCAAAAACTATCCTCAACAATAAAAGGTCTTCTGGGGGAATCAGCCTCCCTGACCTCAAGCTGTACTACAGAGCAGTAGTGATAAAAACTGCATGGTATTGGTACAGTGACAGGCAGGTTGATCAATGGAATAGAATTGAAGACCCAGAAATGAATTCACACACATATGGTCACTTGATCTTCGACAAAGGAGCTAAAACCATACAGTGGAAAAAAGACAGCATCTTCAACAAATGGTGCTGGATCAACTGGTGGTCTACATGTAGAAGATTGTGAATTGATCCATTCCTATCTCCCTGCACAAAGCTCAAGTCCACGTTTATCAGGGACCTACACATAAAACCAGACACACTGAATCTAATAGAAGAGAAAGTGGGGAAGATTCTCGAACACTTGGGCACAGGGGAAATGTTCTTGAACAGAATACCAATGGCTTGTGCTCTAAGGTCAAGAATTGACAGATGGGACCTCATAAAATTACAAAGCTTCTGTAAGGCAAAGGACACTGTAATTAGGGCAAAATAGCAATCTACAGATTGGGAAAAGATCTTTACCAATCCTACATCTGATAGAGGGCTAATATTCAATGTATACAAAGAACTGAAGAAGCTAGACTCCAGAGATACAAATAAGTGTATCAAAAAATGGGGAAGTGAGCTAAACAGAGAATTCTCAACTGAGGAAACTCGAATGGCCGAGAAGCTCCTAAAGAAATGTTCAACATCCTTAGTCATCAGGAAAATGCAAATCAAAACAACCCTGAGATTCTACCTCATACTAGTCAGAATGGCTAAGATCAAAAACTCAGTTGACAGCAGATGTTGGCGAGGATGTGGAGAAAGAGGAACACTCCTCCATTGCTGGTGGGAATGCAAGTTGATACAACCTCTTTGTAAATCAGTTTGGTGGACCCTCAGAAAATTGGACATAATACTACCTGAGGACCCAGCTATTCCACTCCTGGGCATATACCCAGAAGATGCTCCAACATGTAATAAAAACCCATGTTCCACTATGTTCATAGCAGCCATATTTATAATACCCAGAAGCTGGAAACAACCCAGATGTCCCTCCACAGAGGAATAGATACAGAAAATGTGGTACATTTACACAATGGAATACTACTCAGCTATTAAAAACAATGACTTCATGAAATTTGTAGACAAATGGATGGATCTTGAAAACATCATTCTGAGCCAGGTAACACAGTCACAAAAGAATGAACATGGTATGTACTCAGTGTTAAGTGGTTATTAGCCTAAAAGTTTGAAATACCCAAGAGTCACTTCTCAGGAACAGTAGTACTGAGTACGAGGTCCCAGATGGAGGGCTTGGAGAAAGGACTGAAGGAGCTGAGGGAGTGTGAAGCCCCAGGGACGTAGCAACACTGGCAACTGGCCTGACCCCCCATACTTCTGGAGACTGATCTACCAACCAAAGAATACACATGGAGGGACCCATAGTGCTGGCCACAAAGACTGCAGAGAAGGGTTTTGTTACCCATCAGGGGGAGGAGAGGCCCTTGGGCCTTAGGGTGTTATATCCCCCAGTATAGGAGAATGCCAAGGAGGGAAGACGAGAGTAGGTGTGGGGTGGGGTGGAGGGTGGGTTGGAGAATATCCCCATAGAGGCAGGGGGAGGGCAGAGGGAATGGGGAGGTTCCAAAGGGGAGATCTGGAAAGGGGGAAAACATTTGAAATGTAAATAAAATATGAAAATAAAAAAGAACGCAGTCACAAAAGAAAAAAAAAACACTTTCAGATAAAAAAATAAAAAAATAAAAAAATAAAGGAAATGACAATCACTCAAATGCATTACTCTACATATCCCATCTGGCTATTTAGTACCATTGAATGTGTAATAGTTTTTAAATCAGTGATTTCTTGAATTCAGGATTAATTTTGCTTTGAGCCTAAATCATAATGATTATCCATGCATGGATTTTCTTTATTTTATAAACTATAATTTAGTATAAGAGAAAAGGATAATTTCTCCAATATTCCTGCATTTACAAAGGTCTCATCACTTCTGGTCACAAATTACCACTGCTACATCTTCAGATTTTTAGCTTCTCAGTGTCTCCCTATATGAGCTTTCTGGAGAGCAACAGAAGAAATTAATATTTGAAGCTTAATATCTTTGATACTGTCTGTAAGGGATAGGAAAGAAAGCATAAGAAGAGCATATTTGAGCCGCTTCAGAGGAAATCACATTTCTTACAAAAAGCCTGTGATATAGCATAATGATTAACAAAATATTCAGAAGATACTCTAACATGAACTAGTAATGGAAGATTGCACTAACATTACTCATGAGGTGGCAATTCCTTTGTTAAAAGGCTTTTTACCTGAATGAATATGCTCTGTACTTACCATAGGAGGCCTCCCTTTACTAGGAATCTGTGTTATCATTACCTAATGCATACCTAACCTTGATTTTGGTGTGTGTGGCAGGGTAGACTTTGTTTTTGTTTTTGAAAGATGAAATATAATATATCAACATAGTCAGTGTGTTATTGTTCTTAGATATTACTGTCAGGATTAGGAATATCCCTACCCTATTCAAAACTCCTATTTCAAGGAACATGTGGTTTGGGACAGAACATCCCCAATCTAATTTCAAAATTTTCATGGTTGCTATAAGTGACTCTAGGCAGAAGGATGGTATGAAAGTTCCCATGAAAGTATCATTTTAAATGTCACAGAATCAGTAAGGTTTGTAACAAAACATTCTTTTGCCTGATGTAAGCAAGTACAGAGGCTCTATAAATTCTGCCTCCTGCCTGATGCCTTCACAAACAATTAATTATAAATGAATAGACTGAGGGAATGGAAAAGATTAACATAATCCCTCTATTATTTGAAAAATAAAAACTAATGAGAATTTGTAACAATATGTTAGAGTCATTAAGTAGGTCTTTTGGAAATCATGAAAAATGGGGCAATGGATGCCCTAATGTAGGGGAATTTGAGAGCAGGGAGGCAGGAGTGGGTGGGTGGGTGGGGGAGCACCCTATAGAAGCAGGGGGAGGGGATGGTTATAGGGGGTTGGGGGGGGGAAGGACCGGGAAAAAGGATAACATTTATAATGTAAATAAAGAATGTTTCCAATAAAAATAAAAAAGAAAGTCTTCATGGTGAGAGTCCAGTTATATTTATGTTTAAATTTTTTTTACAAATATATTACATATATATATAGAAAATATATATCTTAAAGTAATACCTTGGGGACTTTTTATAAAACACATTTTATTACTATTTCAAAGATCAAGATGTAGAATTTTACCAGTTCTTTTGACACTGCCCTCATGCATACTGTCATCCTGTTTTCTAACATCTTTGCCCAGTATGGCATTTACAGAGATCCACATGCACTAAATTATATACAATGTGTAGTTTCAGTATGGCTTCTTTTCTTAAATACTCTCTTGACATTTTCCTGTATTCCCTTGTACTGCTTTTGATTTCAAAACTCTTTTAATCTGATACTCATGTGGTCAAGCCTGCTTTCATTTATGTGTTCTTTGGGGAGGAGGTATTCTGGTGATAATGCCAAGTTAAGTGTTTCTTTTTTATGCAACAACTATTTTTCCTTAAAGAGTCTTGAAAATATCATCCTGAGCGAGGTAACACAGTCACAAAAGAATGAACATGGTATGTATTCACTGATAAGTGGTTATTAGCCCAAAAGTTTGAAATACCCAAAAGTCACTTCACAGCAACAGTAGTACTGAGTACGAGGTCCCAGATGGAGGAGTTGGAGAAAGGACTGAAGGAGCTGAGGGAATGTGCATCCCCTGGGAGGCAGCAACAGTGGCAACTGGCCTGACCCCTGATACTTCTGGAGACTGGATCACCAACCAAAGAATACACATGGAGGGACCCATGGTGCTGTCCACATATGTGGCAGAGGAGGGCCTTGTTAGCCATCAGGGGGAGGAGAGGTCCTTGGGCCTGAGGGTGTTAGATCCCCCAGTATAGGAGAATGCCAAGGAGGAAAGACTAGAATGGTTGGGTGGGTGGGTGGGTGGGCGTGTTGGAGAATATCCCCATAGTGGCAGGGGGAGGGCAGAGGGAATGGGGAGGTTCCAAAGGGGAGATCTGGAAAGGGGGAAACATTTGAAATGTAAATAAAATATGAAAATAAAAAAAAATTAGTCCATTATCGAGAGATAAGTTTTTATAACAGCTACATGTAACAGATTTCTAAATCTGTCATAATCCTTCCCTAGCCCTTAAAATATCCTTCATAGTCCACTGGATTAATCTAGTAGTATAGTTTGATTATTTGCTTATTGTTTTGGTTGAGAGAGTTTAGATTGTTAATCTCTGCTGTTATGATAATTATAAACAATCTTCTGATTCTTACCAGTTTGAAATAAAAATAACTTACCATGATCATAGTAACAAAAGAGCCCGACAAAATACATGAAAATATTTCTGCAGTCCATTCCTAACTTTTGAAATTTTAAATTAATTAATTAATTAAATCATTTCATTCATTTACATCTCAAATGATATCCCACTTCTTGGTTACCCCCTCCACCAACCCCCCATCCCACAATATCCCACTTCCTGGTTACCCTTTCACCAACCCCTCCATCCCACATCTGTCCTCCCCCTCCCTTTTGCCTGTATGAGAGTGCTCCTTCACCCACCCACAATCTCCTGTCCCACTGCTCCAGCATCTCCCTACTCTGGAGCATCCAACCATCCTGGAACCAAGGCCCTCCTCTGCTACATATGTATATGGCACCATGGATCCCTCCAGGTACACTCCTTGGTTGGTGGTCTAGCCTTTGGGAGAACTGGGTAGTTAGGACAGCCTATGTTTTACTTCTAATGGGGTTACGATCCCCCTCTGCTCCTCCAGTCCTTCTGCAAGCACCCCTACCAGGTTCCACCAGTACAAAGGCATGACCCCTGGTCGAGGGATGGTGCCACCCACCCATCTCAAAGTTTTTAAACCCTGAAATGTTCCTGTTAAAAGGAGGAGCAGGGACAAAAAATGGTACAGAGACTAAAGGAAGGGTCATCCAGGGACTGCCCCACCTGGGGATCCATCATATCTGCAGACACCAAACTCAACACTGTTGCCGGAGTCAAGAGGTGCTTGCAGACAGGAACCAAGTGTGGCAATTCCTGGGGAGGTCCTGCCAGCAACTGACTAATGCAGATGCTGATGCTTAGAGCCAACTTTTGATTTTTTAATGGTGCATTTTACCATATTGCAATATTGCTTATTATTGTAAATATTCTAATAGTGTTTTTCTTCATTCTTCATATTAAATAGATCAAATGTATAAATATATGTTCATATTAAAGGTCACATTAATTAATATTAATATATTCATTAATAATATTCATATTAAAACTTAATATATGGATATATCAAATATATGGATGACCAATATGCTTATAGTTGTATGATATTTTAAGTAGTATGCATATAAAAGCAATTAATTTTATAACTTCCTATATTTTATTTGTATTAATTAGTATCATTTTTTCCACTCAGAATCATTTACTTTAATATTTCTTGCAGAATATGTCTTATAGAGATAGGATCTTTCTTTATTACATATAAGATTTTTGCGTTTTTTATTTTGAACCTGTGCTGGAGTATGCATGTAGAAGTAAGAACACAAACACAAGGAGTCAGTTTTCTCCTTCCACCATGTGGGGTTCTGAGATTGAACTCAGGTTGTCAGGCTTAGTGAATGTTGGTAGATGAATCGTTTATTGCAGTTCCTAATCTGGCTTTATTTGAGTTAGTCTTTCCAAAAATTCATGTTTCCTGAGTCTAGATTTACTATTAGGGTATCAGCACTGGAAAGTGATCATATATGTTCACAATTTTCAGGTGTTTGCTGTTGGTGAATTGTTTAAAAGAAGTAGGAAATAATACCTAGAAAGAGTAGAATGTCCTGGCAGTCTTTCTTCTGGGATCAGGGTTGGTCCAATGCCTTCTTAAAAATTATTGGCACTGAACAATTCTCTCAGATATGTGCAGTCATGTTAATGTATCAGGTCCTGACTCATGGCACACCTTAAACTCACAGTCCATTAAGGGGCACACTATTATAGGTTACTTATTGTTGAAATATTCTGAACATCTGTTACCAGACACAGATGACGTCAACTAGCTGGACTAGAATTCTAATAAAGCAGGATTATGTGTATTTCCCTCCCACTGAATTAGTCTGAGAGGCATCTCTAAATAAGTAAGCCTGTAAAAAGGAGTCTAATGTTAGGTTTCATCAGCTCAGGACTAAATCCTGAGCAATGTTTTATGTTTAATACATACACTATCCAATCCAAAATGAATGTAGTCTTAAACTATACTATTCTATCAAAATTTGGAGAATAGTGGTAGACACAGTTCCTTGGTTAACAAAGATGGCATTAATCCAGATTACATCTCAGTCTCATAGCTATATGGACCAATATACCCAAATAAGGAGGGCAGATAGTCCCCATATCTTGTCCAATCCAGCACTTGATGCTGAACGAAAGTTCAAACTCCCCAAAAGATCTCAGATATTTCTTTCAAAGCTTTTCTGCAGTCTCTGTCTATAAGCTTGGTATTATGTACAGAAACTTCAGAATCTACAGAAATGTTGAGTCACACTTCAATAGGCCTGGCACTTAGTTTAAAGCCAAAATTGTGTCTTTTTCTACCCTATCTCCTGATTTTGCTCTCAGTGCTAGAGAAATAGTTTAAAGACAGCTGCCTGGCTTAGCATTGTCTTCAGCTATTTACCTAGTTGTGGGGGGAAGCAGTTGATGAGATCTGCCCTGCAACAACAGGTTATACTGTAGTAGACCTGGATTCAATTTTCTCTTCTTTCCATACTGAGAAGGCTAATAATAAGCTTCATCCTGTTTACTGAAGGCAGGCCTTGTAACTTCTTTTTATTATCTTGATCTGATAATTCAGTGGGTGTGCTCTCCTGAGAGGCTCTGCCAGAGCCGGACAAATATTCGAAGCCAACAATTGGACTAAGTACCAGGACCCCAATAGTGGAGTTAGAAAAAGGACTGAAGGATCTGAAGAGGTTTGCAACCCCATAGGAAGAACAACAATATCAACCAACCAGATCCCCCAGATCTCCAGGGGCTAAATCACCAACCAAAGAGTACACATGGAGGGACCCATGGCTCCAGCGGTATATGTAGCAGAGGATAGCCTTGTCAGGCATCAATAGGAGGAGAGGCCCTTGGTCCTGTGAAGGCTCAATAAATGCCTCACTGTTAGGGAATGCCAGGGTGGGAAGGCAGGAATGGGTGGGTTGGTGAGCAGAGGGAGGGGATAAGATAGGGTTTTCAGAGGGGATACCAAAAAAGGGGATAACATTTGAAATGTAAATAAAGAAAATATCTAATAAAAAATCAAGAAAAAAGAAGTGTTTTACTAAAATCATCCATGATATAAAATCGTTTGACAGAAGATAGGAGGGTGCAGGGAAAGAGTACTTTGAGAGACAACTGGAACTGGGGGTATCTTGGGGACAAGCTAAAAATCTAGTGTAATTGAAACCCCAAAGTTAAGACTTTAAGCAATGGGATATATGGAGCCTGAATGGACCATCTCCAATAACCATCAAGGCTTTCAGTGGAGGGGCCATTACACTATCCCAGCCACAGAACCTTTGACACTCAATTTGTCCTGACTGTGAGTTGTGCTGGGGTAAAGGTGACACAGAAATTATGAGAGTAGCCAGTCAATGACTGGTCCAGCCTGAGACCTGTGCCTGAAGAGGGAGCCCACTCCTGAAATAGCCTGGAGGGCCAAGAACCAGAGGCTGGATAGCCAGCCCAGAGACATGCCTGGAAAAAAATGAGTAAATGAAATTATTGCTAATGATATTCTGTTATACTCACAGATTGGTGCTTAGACCAATCATCATCAGAAAGGCTGCCTTAGTCAGCTGATAGGAGCAGATACAGAGACCCACAGGCAGACATTAGGCAGAACTTGGAGACTCCTGCAGAAGATGTGGAAGAAGGATTGTAGGCCCAGAGAGGTCAAGGACACCACAAGAAAACCCAGAAAATCAACTAACCTGGGCTCATAGGGGCTCACTAACCCAGCATCCTGCATGGGACTGACCTAGGTCCTTGGCTTATATGTTACTATTGTGGTCATCTTGTGGGATCCATAACATTTGAGGCAGGGGCTGTCTCTGATACTTTTCCTCCTAAATGGGATGCTTCATCCAGCCTTAATATGAGGGGACATACCTCTTACTGCAACTTGATGTGCTATATTTGGTTGATATCCATGGGAGGCCTGCCCTTTTCTGAAGAGAAACTTAGGAGTGGATGGGGAGTGTACATAGGAGATGGGGGTAGGAACTAGGAGGATAGAAAGGAAGGGAAACTGTGGTCAGGATATAAATAAAAATAATGATAATGATATAATGATGATGATGATGATGATGATGATGATGATGATGATGATGATACATGATGAAAGGCATCACTAACAGAGGTGAGAAGGAATTTTACCTGAAAGACTACCTGAAAATACATAGTTGGGGGAAAGATGTGTCTTAGGGTAAATATGTGACTTCTCTAATCAAGCAAGTGAAAGACTTATGTGAAAACAAAACAATTTTAAGACACTGAAGAAAGAAATTTAAGATGTTAGAACATGGAAAGATCTCCCATGCGCATGTATCAATATAATAATTAGAATATAAATGGCCACCCTACAAAAGGCAATCTGTCGATTCAATGCAATCCTCAGCAAAAATCTAACAAAATTCTTCATGAATCTTGAAATGACAATGTTCAGCTTCATATAGAAATACAGCAACAAACAAAAATGAAATAAATTTTAAAAAACCCAGAGTATATAAAACAATCATGAATTTATTAAAAAGACTGTGGGGGTATCACTAGTCTTAATTTCAAATTGTGCTACAGTTATAGTAATAAAAACAGCATGATATTGGCACACATGCAAACACATTGATCAGTGAAATCAAACTGAAGAACTAAATTAATTTGAGAATTGCTCTTTCTAACTCTATGAAGAATTGAGTTGGGATTTTGATGGGGATTGCATTGAATCTGTAGATTGCTTTCGGCAGGATAGCCATTTTTACTATATCAATCCTGCCAATCCATGAGCATGGGAGATCTTTCCATCTTCTGAGGTCTTCTTCGATTTCTCTCTTCAGAGACTTGAAGTTCTTGTCATACAGATCTTTCACTTGTTTGGTTAGAGTCACACCAAGATACTTCATATTGTTTGTGTCAATTATGAAGGGTGTCGTTTCCCTAATTTCTTTCTCAGCCTGTTTATCCTTCGAATATAGGAAGGCTACTGATTTGCTTGAGTTAATTTTGTATCCAACCACTTTGCTGAAGTTGTTTATCAGCTGTAGCAGACCTCTGGTGGAGTTTTTCAGGTCACTTAAGTATACCATCATATCATCTGCAAATAGTGATATTTTGATTTCTTCCTTTCCAATTTGTATCCCTTTGATTTCCTTTTGTTGCCTGATTGCTCTAGCTAGAACTTCAAGTACTACGTTGAATAGATAGGGAGAGAGAGGGCAGCCTTGTCTAGTCCCTGATTTTAGTGGGATTGCTTCAAGTTTCTCTCCATTTAGTTTGATGTTGGCCACTGGTTTTGCTGTATATTGCTTTTACTATGTTTAGGTATGGGCCTTGAATTCCTCATATTTCCAAGACTTTTAACATGAAGGGATGTTGGATTTTGTCAAATGCTTATTCATCATCTAATGAAATGATTATGTGTTTTTTTTTTCCTTTGAGTTTGTTTATGTAGTGGATTACATTGATGGATTTCCACACAATGAACCATCCCTGCATCCCTGGAATGAAGCCTAGTTGATCATGGTGAATGATCATTTTGATGTGTTCTTGGATTTGGTTTGTGAGAATTTAATTGAGTGTTTTTACATCGATATTCATAAGGGAAATTGGTCTGAAGTTTTCTTTCTCTGTTGGGTCTTTGTGAGGTTTTGGTAATAGCATAAAACTCAGGTGACAGCAGATGCTGGCGAGGTTGTGGAGAAAGTGGAACACTCCTCCATTGCTGGTGGGATTGCAAGCTGGTACAACCACTCTGGAAATCAGTTTGGCAGACCCTCAGAAAAATGAACATAATACTACCTGAGGACCCAGCTATTCCACTCCTGGGCATATACCCAGAAGATGCTCCAACATGTAATAAAGACACATGTTCCACTATGTTCATAGCAGCCATATTTATAATAGCCAGAAGCTAGAAACAACCTAGATGTCCCTCCACAGGGGAATGGATACAGAAAATGTGGTACATTTACACAATGGAATACTACTCAGCTATTAAAAACAATGACTTCATGAAATTCGCAGACAAATAGATGGATCTTGAAAATATCATCCTGAGGAAGGTAAAACAGTCACAAAAGAATGAATATGTTATGTATTCAGTGCTATGTGGTTATTAGCCCAAAAGTTCAGAATACCCAAGATTCAATTCACAGACCATATGAAGCCTAAAAAGAAGGAAGGCCAAAATGTGGATGCTACATTGCTCCTTAGAAGGGTGAAGGAAATACTCACAGGAAGAAATATGGAGAAAAGGCCAAAGAAAGGCCATCCAGAGACTGCCCCACCTGAGGATCCATCCCATATACAGCCACCAAACCTGGAGGCTATTGTGGATGCTGGGAAGTGCTTGCTGATGGAAGCCTGATATGGCTATTGCCTGAGAGGCTCTGCCAGAGACTGACAAATACAGAAGCAGATGCTCCCAGCCAACAATTGGACTGAGTCGGGAAGGGGGTCCCAGATGAAGGAGTTGGAGAAGGGACTGAAAGAGCTGAGGGGGTTTGTAGCCCCATGGAGGGAGCAACAGTGTCAACAGGCCAGACCCCCACAGAGCTCCAGGGGACTGAACCACCACCAACCAAAGAATACATATGGAGGGACCCATGGTGCTGGCCACATATGTGGCAGCGGATGGCCTTGTTGGACATCAGTGGGAAGAGAGGCCCTTGGCCCTGAAGGTGTTTGATGCCCCAGTATAGTGGAATGCCAGGGCGGGAAGACAGGAGTGGGTTAATACCCTACTAGAGGCAGGGGGACTGGGAGGAGATTGGCGGTTTCTGAAAGGGAAACCTGGAAATGGGAAAACATTTGAAATGTAAATAAAGAAAATATCTTATAAAAACATTGAAGACCTAAGAATAAACCTATGCACCTGAATTTTGATAAAGAAGGCAGACACATACAATGGGAAAAAGACAGCATCTTCAACAAATGGTTGATTTGGATGCCTGAGTGTAAAAGAATCCAAATAGACCCACACTTATCACCTGCACAAAACTTAATTCCAAATGAATCAAAGGTACCAACATAAATCCAAATATACAAAGCCAAATAGAAGAGGAAGTTGGAAATAGTCCTGAATGCATTGGCACAGGAGACAACATTTCTGAACAGAACACCTATAGCACAGGCAATAAGATCAACAATTAATAAATCAGACCTATTCAATCTGTAAAGCTTCTGTAAAGTAAAGACAGCATTATTTAGAAAAACAAATGGGAAAGATTACCAACTCCAAATCCAATAGAGGTCTACTATAAAATAACTCGAAGCTTGAGACATCAAGGAAACAAATTACCCAATTAAATTATGGTATAGATATAAGCTCAGTTCTCAAAAGAGGCAATTCAAATAGCTAAGAATCAACTGTTCAACATTCTTATCAATCAGAGAAATGCAAATCACAGTGGCTAAAATCGATAAAACTAATAATTGTTCATGTTGGGGAGGATTTAGAGTAAAAAAAAAAAAAAACCACACTCACTCACTGCCAATGGGAGGAAATACTTATACAGCCACTATGGAAGTCAGTGTGCCCATTTCTCAAGAAGACAGTAATTTATCTACCTCAAGATCAAGCTATACCGTTCTTGTACATTTACTCAAAGGACATTTTATTCTACCACAAGGGCACTTATTTAAACATGTTCTTTGCTGCTCTATTCATAATAACCAGGAATTGGAAACAACCTACATGCCTATCACCAGAAGAATGGATAAAGAAAATATTGGATATTTACACAATGGAGTATTACTTGGCTATTCAAAAAATAAAATTCACAAATAAATGGATAGAACTAGAAAAAAATAATAGATCCTGAGGGTGGTAACACAATCTCAGAATGAGAAATGGAATGTATTAATCTATGTTTACAAAGCCAATTGATTATTTTGGATGAGGCAAGACATATAGTAGTAAAAAACAGAGTTCTGATAAATAGTGCCAACAGAATTACATATACATATGCTGGAGAATAAAAGAATTATTTCATTTAATGTGCAAGTAATAATAATTAAAGAAGGAAAGGTAATGAATTTGTGAGTGTGTTATGGGATATAGGAGGATTTGGAGCATTGGGAGGAGTGGTCTGGAATGATATAGATGCAATGATTGTGTATGAAATTCTCAAAAATAAAGAAGAAATAGAAAAAGATTTGAATTGAGAAGTATAAGCTGTCCTATTAGTTATTACTCAACAAAAGCTAGTATACCAAAATCAGTTTCTTTCATAATATGTATGATTTACAATAAATGTAACTTATTGTAAATCTTAACTTTGAATTTGTAAAATGGATAAAAAAAATTGTACATGAACCTGAACAAAGAGATTTTAAATACTTTTGTTCAATAAGAAATAGCATTTATAAAGAATCATCACTAAAAAATGACAAGGAAGAAATGAAAAAAAATGGCATATTCCAAAGAGAAAAACTTAGACTATCAAGAGTAGTACCATCTTTGACTCAGATGACTTCAGGTTACAAAATTAAGCGTGAAATGTAGACAAAGGTGGGTAGGGTAAAAAATTAAAAAGAAAAGAAAAGAAACAACAGATGGGGATGGAGCCATGGTTCAGCAATTAAGAGCACTGGATGTTTTTTCAGAAGACACAGGATCAACTCCAAGTACTCACTTGGCAGATCTGTAATTTCACAAGCACCCATCATGCACATAGTACACAGACATACATGCATTTAAAATATCCATAAATGTAAAATTATAAAAGATGGCTAACACAAGCATGCAGCTACACAGTTCCTTGGTGGGAAGAGGGAAAAATAATGCCCATCCAAAAGGTTAGCCCAGTAATATATAGGCAATCAAACCTTCAGAATAAGCACATAGTCCTCATAATCCTCAAATTCAGTTGCTTTTTATTTGTTTTGTTTGTTTGCTCTTTGTTGTTTTGATTTGGGATTTTGTTTCTGTTTTCTTGTTTGATTGTGTGTTTAAGATAGTGATTCCATCAAGCTGGATGGTTAGAAATGTACATGAATACCATTTTATCATACTATATAACAGAATGTGTGACAAGATACTCATTAGCCAAAATGTATTGTTAACTAAGCTACCCTGGGTGCCTGTTAACAGGGTATAATTAAAAGTCCAAGAGCATTAGTTTGGCCTGCCACAGACCTTGAATAACAGAGGGCCCAGGATGGGGCAATCATGGAGAGCATGAAGAGTGCATGCTGTAGAGTCAGGAAGGAGGAAGTTCAGTTTGGGCAACAGCAGCCTTGCCCTTGGTGATCTGAACAATATTGGACCAACTGGAAATAACTGGAGCATCAGTGGATGGCTTAACCTCTGTAGATACCTATCTGTGGAGACTGAGAACACTAAAGTTTCAGTGGTGGTTTTGATAACCACAACTGCAACCTTCCAGTCATAAAATGGTCTTGAAACAGAGAGGCATCATCAAGCAACTGACAGGAGCAGATGTGGAGACCCACAGCCAAACACTAGACAGATTTCAGGGAGCCTTGCAGAAGAGGGGAGGAAGAGATTGTAGAAGACAAAAGGGTCAAGGACAGCTCACAGAATCAATTAAGCCATGCACATAGGGGATCACAGAGATTAAAGGGCCCAGCACAGAGCATATAATTGACTGCACTAGGTCCTTTGCATACATGCTAAGGATGCTCAGATTGGGGTATTTGTGGGGCTTATAACAGTGGGAGTGGGTGTGTTTCTGACTCTTTTGTTTGCTCTTTGGACTCTTTTCCTTCTCCTAAGTTCCCTGTTTGGTTTGTTTGTTACCCATCTGTTTGTTTTGGTTTGTTTGTTTTTTAAGAGAAATGGAGGAGGAAGGAGAACAGAGGGAAGTGGGGAAGTGGAGGAGGGGAAACTTCAGTCAGAGTGTAATATATGAGAAAAGAATTTACAGAGAAAAGTTTACAGAAAAAAATGTAAAATGTTAAAAATATATTAAAACAAATATGGTCTTGAAAATAAGAAATCAGGTTTTCCACCTTTATAGATTTCAGTGCTATGGTTGCACTCCACATTTTCATTGTACTACCCATTTGCAACTTTAGTCACTATAGAGTATATGTGACCTGGGAAGTCTAAAGAAGAGAGAACCTGTTCAGCCTATAGACACAAGCACAAAGGCTAAGTGAGCCCACCAGATACCATGGTGCATATACAGGGGGAAAGGCTGCTAAACTAAAGATAGTTCCAGTGGGCATTAGATACTCGGTCCAACACAGACTCTGCAACAACATAATCCACAAGGAAAAAGGACTGTGAAACAAAGTCTATAGCCAGCAGTTTTTAATTGTTGAGGACTCAGAAAGATGTTCTAACACTTTCTCCTCCTTTTACTTTCTCTTTTTCTTCTTCTTTTTTTGATCATAGTATTTCCATTGTTTGTTCTACACCTCTAGCTAAAAATTATGTCAGTTTCCCTTATGAACATAAGCACAAATATTCTCTGTAGAAATCTTACAAACACAAGGTTTTAAAATGTCAGAAGATCATACATCAAGACCATGTTGTTTTCTGTCTGTAATACCAGAAGAGTTCAACATACCCCAATCTATAGCTATAATACAGTACATAACTATTCCAGTTCTGATGTCACATGTCCAGTTCTGATCATCTCAATAGGCTCCAAAGCTGCCTTGGGCAAAAGTCAGTGTTTGTCATGAAAAACAAAATAAAACAAGCAAACAAACAAAAAAGGAAGAAAGAAAGAAAACAAAAAGAAAAACTGAAGAAACTAGCTATCAAATGCCTTTATGCATACGGCCCTTGCCACCATTCCTGACAACCTGAGTTTGAACCCAGGAACAAAATGGAAAGAAACTATGTGTGAAATTGATAGAAAAACAAAACAAAACAAAAAAATGTTTATTCATGTATTAAATTATCAAATTAAAAAAAGAGAAAGGCATTGGCTGCAAAGATGGCTCAGCAGTTAAGAGCACTGACTGCTCTTCCAGAGGTCTTGAGTTCAATTCCTAGCAACCACATGGTGGCTCACCACCATCTGTAATGGGATCTGATGCCCTCTTCTGGTGTGTCTGAAGAGAGCAATGGTGTACTCATATACATAAAATAAATAAATCTTTAAAGAGAGGAAGAAAAGCAATTTGACATAATTACTGTGACCACCAGGTAGTTCTAATCTGGTAAGAAATTAATCATATTTAATACATGAACGTATGAAGATATACTTGGAAAAATATGGAGCCCAAAGAAAATATTACACCATTCTTTGATGCTGATATTTCTTCATTTCTTAAAGGAATCTAACGTGGTTGCTATTTTTCTATCCATTTTACAGTTCAATGCATGATGCTACTGTCTGTGCTGGAATTTGACCACAGGCAGGATATCTCCTGAACATGTGGATATAATTTATTCATTATACTGCTTAATGTAGTTACATGGCATCAATATATCTTACATAAAAGTGTTCTCCTTTTGCCATGTTGGTACAGGGAATTTTTTTTCTTTCTTTTTTTTTTTTTTTACAGTCCAGTTGTTATCCCCTCCTGCTCTGCCTTCTGACTGTTCCTCATCCCATTCCTCCTACCCCATCTCCAAGAGGATGTCCCCAACCCCCATTCCTACCCCATGCTGCTGGGCCTCTCCACTCTCTGGGGCCTCCAGTCTCTTGAGGATTAGGTGCATCTTCTCTGACTGAACCCAGACCCGGCAGTCCTCTGCTGTATATGTGATGGGGGCCTCATATCAGCAGGTGTATGCTGCCTGGTAGGTGGTCCAGTGTCTGAGAGATCTCGGGGGTCCAGGTTAATTGAGACTGCTGGTCTTCCTACAGGGTTGCCCTCCTCCTCAGCTTCTTCCAGCCTTTCCCTAATTCAACCACAGGGGTCAGCAGCTTTTGTCCATTTGGTTGGGTGTAAATATCTGCATGTGACTCTTTCAGCTGCTTGTTGGGCCTCTCAGTACAGGGAATTCTTAAATGCACAAATTGAATTCTAAATATCAACTATCTTTTTAGAATTATACTGTCTGGATGCTTCAATATAGTTCTGTGGTAAATTATTTGCTGTTTAGCATGTACAAGGTTCTAGGTTGAAATCTCAACACCACCAGGAGGTAGGGAGGGAACTTTACAAACAACCTAATGCCTTGGAACTAACAATTTCTCCATAAAGTGTTTTACAAGATAAAAACAAAAATACTTGAGCTGAGCATGATGGTAAGAGGTAGGAGAATCTCTGAGTCTATATAGTAAGTTCCAGGACAGCCAGAGTTATATAAAAATACTATGTCCCTAAAACCAGCAAATTTTATAGTATTAAAAATGTTTTCATAGCCAGGAAGTGGTGGAGCATGCCTTTAATCCTAGTACTTGGGAGGTAGAGGCAAGCAGATCTCTGAGCTCCAGTCCACCCTGGTCTACAGAGTGTGTTCTAAGACAACCAAGGCTACACAGAAAAACCCTGTCTCAAGAAAAGAAAATGAAAATGCTTTCCTGAAGAAAGTTACAAATTTTCAAAAAGCATAATAGTCTTTTTAAAATTATCATTAATTTTTAAAATATTTATTCTTAAACCATGTTATAAGAAGAAATGACCAAGAAACATCACTATTACAGTTTAGTATTTTTGTCACTGACAAAGTTGGGTGCCTCTATAAAGAATATAGGTTAAAAGAACGTACACAGGCAGGACCTAGGCCTCCCTTCATATATATGTAGCAGATGTGCAGCTTGGTCTTCATGTGGGTCCTGAACAACTGGGACAGTGCTATCCCTAAAGCTGTTGCCTGTATGTGGGATGCGTTCTTCTAGCTGGGCTGCCTCAATGGAAGAGGAGGCACGTAATGTCATGGAGATTTGATATGCCAGAGTAGAGGGGTACCTGGAGGCCCCACCTGCTCAGAGGAGAAGGGAAAGGGGAATGGGCAAAGGATTATGAGAGAGAATGACTGGGAGGGGTTTGAGTGGGTGGGATATAGAGTGAATAATTTAAAAAATATATAATTTTTTAAAAAAGCAGAAAAATGAGAATAATAAGAAAGAAGTATTAAAAAAAGAATACAGGTTATATGATGCTCATTATGTACAATAGAAGAAATACGTCATTTCATTCTGATATATCTGAAAGTGAGTATTTTTCTATATGTTCTATGTTTTAATACATTTGTATTTTTCAATTTTTTTACTTATTCACTTTACATGCCTTTCACTGTG
Organism: Rhynchomys soricoides; assembly: GCA_019843965.1. NCBI lineage: Eukaryota > Metazoa > Chordata > Mammalia > Rodentia > Muridae > Rhynchomys > Rhynchomys soricoides. Next base: position 243,320 of record JADRCH010007179.1, read on the forward strand.
CCCCTCCCAGTCACCTTATCCACAATCCTTCCCCATCCACCCTCCCTCTCTCCTCTGAGCAGGTGTGGGCCCCCTTGTGTATCCCCCTAGCCTGGCCCTTTTTTGTCAATACCTATTATAATATAAATTAGTGCCAGCTAGTTCCTCTTTTTTTCCTTTTAGGGATGTTTTGTCTTCTTTTCTGCTGTCATTCCATTCCTGTGATTGAGCACTTATAACCACTCAATAAATATCTATGAATGATGAGTAGTATCATAGGAACAAATATCCCTACATCCCAAACCAAACTTTACATTTGGATTTTCTGGCTTTCAAACATGATCCATAACTAGGGTTCTAGTGAATCATATTGACATCCAAAAGTCCAGAGAATCTTAAGGTGTTATTTGGGCCACTTTCACACAACCTAGAGCTTCCAGTGAATCCCTCACAACATCTACCACATTTTAGCTTTAGAACGAACAGCAGAATCTGAATAAGATTAATTTAGCCAGTAAAGTCTAGCAGCAGTTATTGAGGGTATGGCTTGTTCCTCATGAACTTAAGTTAAATAAGACATGTGTTCTTCTTATTTTTTATCTTACTCCTAGTCCTACCCTTTACATTTGGTAATTCTGTGATTTTCTTATAAACTTTGAAAATCCAACACAGTGCCTTTTCTCCTTAATTAGAATATGCAGTTGGAATACATTAAATATAATCTTGGTATTACCTAATATCCAGATACCAGGTATCCCTTTAATAGTTTGAATTCTATTTCAACTGCTTCCTTTGCAAATTGTCTGTTCCTAAAATAACCGATCTCCTATATCAGCAAAGACACACTGTAAAAAGAAGCTTTCACCATTAAAATATTCAAGCTTCAAAACTTCCAGATGGATAGTTTCCAATTAGGAAGAGAGAGAATACAATGCTTTCATAGGTAGTAAGAAAAGTGCCTAACAAAGGATTTTAGTTAATCCTATGTGGGTGGAAATCTTAGTCAAGAGGAAAAAAAAAATCTCTTAAAGATGTTAAAGAGAAAAGAACAAACTTTTCTATTTCTTTAGTGCTGTGGGAAGTGTAGTAAGTATAGTAACTTTTCAAAAATTCATTCAAACCAATTTGAATAACTAGATTGATAGGGCAAAGCTTCTATGAAAAAGTTACCTTAAAACACACTTTAAATACTGCTGATGTGATATGAACTAGGTCAGTAAAATGAAAACTGAAGAACCAGACAAAAGTGAAAAAGAAATTTGTAGCATCATTGAAACCAGTATCACAAAGAGATGAAGGGTAATCTAATACAGATGTAGAAACTAGCATAGCATATTGGTTGAGGGTACAGAGCTTTGGCTTGGACTTCCTAGAATCTTAGTCCTAGATGATCTTGTTTCTTCCCAAGGTAACTTATAACCATGTACCCCTTCAGGTTTCTCTCAATTTCATCATCTTAATATAATTTTAAGTTAATTGTGTTATTTCTTCATAAAAGGGAATGTGTGTGTGCAAATCTCTCTCTGTGTGTGTTTATGTGTACATACATGTGCGTGCGTGAGACACATACATAAATGCAGACTGTATAAAGGAACATATATGCTATACTGTAGTGGTTTTAAGATAGCAAAAAGTTAAAGATACTCAGTTGAGACCCAGACTGTATCACCCCATCTTCATCAGAGAAGCTTCTTAAATGGTAATCTTCACAGAGATCCTCAACTAGATAATATGTAGATAGTCCTAGATTTGATGTCTTTATCAAATTGTTTCCCTTGCCTCAAGGTTCAGCTATGCAGAAGAGGAAGTGGAAAGATTCTAAGTGCTAGAGGTGGTGGGTGACATCTAAGAAAGTCTTCTAGACACACCTGGGCTGAGAACATATAAAATCATAGAATCTGTGAGTATGTTCAAATGCAAGCCAGATAATTCCCAGCTGGAAAGGGGAAAATTGGCACCAAGTCCTACCCCTAACCAAGAAGCTACTTACAGATGATGGCTTCTGGGGTAGGGAAAACAGTTTCTTCAAAAAAAAGTGAAATTGGATATATATCAACCACACTCAGAATTAGGTGAGCAACAAATAAAGGACTCCGTGTGGTTTTTAGAGTATTTCTTTTGTTGTTGTTGTGTTTGATATGTTTTTTTTTACATATTTGTTCATTTATCTTGCTTTTTTCGAGGGAATTTTTGAAAGAAAGAGCATGAAATGGATGGGATAGAGAAGTGGGAGGATCTAAAGGACTTGTGAGGGGCAAAGAATATGAGCAAATTATACTGTATTAAATTAAAAAATAATTGTAAAAATAGAATTTTTAAAAAGATAGCAGTAAGAGTCATAGGACAGAAATAGGATCAAATCTGAAAACCACATTAATAACGTTTCATTGAACAATTCAAAGATGATAAAACTTATAGAGCAGCATCTAATTGGCAGGCCCTGCATCTGTCCAAGTACAAAAATGCTTGTGCCTCATTACCCTTCTGGATATGAGCATAAAAATGCCTATGAATGAATTTGAAACATAGAAGCCCATGTAGAGAAAGAGACAGAAACAGGCTTCCTAAAAAATAAAACAAAGAAAAATTAAACTATAATTTGTAAAACTATATGTATCAAACTACAGGTTTCTATCCCATAGACAGGTACACACTGAAAAACAAAAAAAGTTACGCCTGGATTCAGCTCTAATACCATTAGGAATCCCAGTGATGAAGGGGGATCATGACTAATATCTTACTCATAGACTCATATGGAGTAGACCCTGCTAATTATATTATGAAGAAAATACAAAGTAAGTTTTTTCCAATATTGCTATTTGAACAAGTACAAGGCCAGTAATGCTACAATATTTTTTGCGTCCTTGACATTTGAATGAAATAAAGATTTGAAAGGGTTCTGTAAAGTTGGAGAAAACAGAACAACATATACATACAAAATCCGTTACATTTCTATATATTAATAAATCATCTGAAAAAGAAATTGTTAAAGAAATTGTAGCTACATCAAAAACAATAAAATAATAGTAAACCAAGGTTCACTTCTACAGAACTTGTACACTAAAAATAGGATATAAAACTGAAATAAAAATTTAAAAACATGCTTCTTTTATGCACAGGAAGAAGTAATGTGTTTAAAATCTTATAAACAACCAAAAACAATTGACAAAGTCAATGTGATAACTTTCAAACCTCAATGGCATGTTTTAAAGAAAAAGAGAAAACTATCTTAACATCCATGTGGTAATACAAAATGCAGCAAATAGCTAACTATATTGATGATACAAATCAAGTTTAGATTTTAGTACTAATAAAACAATATAGCACTCACATTAATATAGTTATATATGTTATAAGAATGGAATAGAATACCCTGAAATGTAAAAAGCAATTAAACTGAACCCTATACTTAATATTCAGCTCAAAATGTATAAAAGACTTAAAAGGTAACACTGGAAATTGTGAAAATCTTTCAATAGAAGAAAATCTTGCATTTCAAATGTTATCCCCTTTCCTGGATTCCCCCCTCCCAGAAACCCCCTATCCCATCCCCCCTCCCCCTGCTTCTATGAGGATGATCCTCTACCCACCCACCCATTCCTGCCTCCCCACCCTCCATTCCCCTACACTGGGGCATCTATTGAGCCTTCATAGGACCAAGGGCTTCTCCTCCCATTGATGCCAGACAAGGCCATCCTCTGCTACCTATGCGGCTGGAGCCATGGGTCCCTCCATGTGTACTCTTTGGTTGGTAGTTTAGTCCCTGGGAGCTCTGGGGAATCTGGTTAGTTGATATTGTTGTTCTTCCTATGGGGTTGCAAGCCCCTTCAGCTCCTTCAGTCTTTTCTCTAACCTCTCCATTGGGGACCCCACACTCAGACCAATGGTTAGCTGCCAGCATCTGCCTCTGTATTTGTAGGGCTCTGGCAGAGCCTCTCAGGAGACAGCTCTATCAGGCTCCTGTCAGCAGGCACTTCTTGGCATCCACAATAATGTCTGGGTTTGGTGTCTGTATATGGGATGGATCCCCAGGTGGAAAAGTCTCTGGATGGCTTTTCCTTCAGTATCTGCTCTACATTTCATGTCCATATTTGCTCCTGTGAGTATTTTCTTCCGTTTTCCAAGAAGAACCAAAGCACCCACACTTTGTTCTTCCTTATTCTTGAGCTTCATGTGGTCTGCAAATTCTTAATAATGGTTCTGTAGATTTGACATCAAAATCGGAGGCAACAAAAGCATAATAGAAAAGTGGGACAGCATCAGAACAAAAAATTATTGAGCATAGCCAAAAAAAAAAAAAAAACCCAAAAAACAAAAATAAATTTTGTGGTGCTGAGGATCAAAGTAGTCAAGCACTCAACTTCTAAGCTATATACCTGGTCCTCAAATGAAAAATAAAAAACACAGAATGAGGAAAGAAACCTTTGTAATTAAAAGAAAATATTTGTGAACATGTTGAAAAGGAGATAATTTTCAAAATATCTAAGAAATTCCCATAACTCAATGGCAAAATAATAATTATACCAATCTAATGATTTTGACAAAGAGGGTTAAGAGCTAGGTAAGAATGTTTGCTCTTCAATCATGACAACTGGAGTTTACATTCCAATGCCCAGGTATCAAAGCTCAGAATCTTCCAAAAGCCTTTATTTCCAGCTCTCAGGATCCCACATTGTACTCTTCTGGCCTCTTGAGTGCATGCAAGCATACACAAATGAGCATACAGTTACACACACACACACACACACACACACAATCTTTGAGAACTGTTAGAAGCTGTGTCTCTGTCTCTCTCTCTCTCTCTCTCTCTCTCTCTCTCTCTCTCTCTCTCTCT